>WOGN01002435.1:0-16756 GCA_015342105.1 Leptinotarsa texana
GTGATATCGAGATGCTGACAAGCAAGAACACTAAAATGAGCTGGAGGCCGGTTGTGCATAAAGTCTCTCTCTGTTAGAAGTGCCTCTCACCGGCACTTCTAACAAAATGTGTATATAATCTCGCAAAAAGTCCGTGTAGGATCCACCTGGCAAAAATTAGCCAATTGGTTAGTCATCAATCATTTCTACCAAAAAGTTCAGCGAATATTGTTGCTGAAAATGAATATCTCTAATAACGTCTGCCCAAAAATGGTCATTGTGAAAGTTCATAACACCGTCTCGTGAAAAATTTGCTTCGTCCATAAATAAAATATTTTGTAAAAATTATTATTGTGTGTCATATCAACTACCTGCGAAACAATAATCTCGGGTGAAAATCCTGAGGCAGTAGAGCTTGGACCCACTGTATCTTTTAACGACTGTCCATGTGGTTTTTTGCAGTGCAATCTTCTTGGTACTATTTGAAGGATCTTCTTCTATAGCATCAAGTATATCTTCTTCTAGTTCAGGCATTGTTTTGGTCTTCCACCACCTGCATTTTTATTGAATCTCTCAGAAAAAAGTCGTTTTGGCATTCGAGCGAAAATAGCGGGACATGATTTACATCAATATTTCGATGAAACTCTCTCAATCCATGTGAATTGTGAACTGGGCGGATACGTTTTAATTTCACGATCTTGTTTGTCCTGTAACTTTCAAGGGTTTTGCAGAGTTTATATACTATATTATTGTAATTTTGAATTTTATTAATTTGGGCAGACCTGTTCATATTTCAATCAACTGTAGTAATTCGTCATTAATTCGATTTGGGACATGCAGTCACTCATTTTTGAAAAGCCAACGCAAACGAGTTCATCAAGAATATTAAAAAATAATGCTGTTGTTTCTTGATCGTCATCAGAAAAACAAGCCGTTGGAATAATCGGCCCGTTATTCTCTTTTCATGCAAATGAAATGAACAACATGATTACCAAAGACCCACTACAAGGTCTCACGTGATATTCAACGGTCGTGTCGAGAAATTACTTATTAGATCATGGAACAATACCTTGGTGTCGCAATAAAACATCTATAATTCTTGTTTACTTTTCTGGAAATAAGACAATACAGAAGGTTAACTAATAATATCTTCTAAAAAATATCATTTTCGCTTTGAAGAAGATTCATGTGGCTGGGAGTAAATTAAATGAGGGTATGAATGTAATATCATTCAGATTCCGAGAGTTCGAAGTCCGCCATTGAGGATGACAGTGTCCCATGTGAGTGGACTTTTATATTGTAACTCCTTCATATGCTGTATGGTGCGTTCCTATTAATGATTTTTCAGATTTAATTTCATAGGTTAGGTTAGGTCCAAAGTGAGTGGGTCTATTCGACCCTCCACCGCAACCCGCAAGAGTTTATTGTGACTCATACCTATTCACACTTGACCAAATAAACCTAGCTTCTTAACGAAACCGATTAGTTTGTATTGTGAGTGGTCTTTCTGGTCAGATAGTAAAAGTAATGCTCTGCCGAACTCTAAAAACATATGATGATTCAAATGATAGTGATTTGTAAGAAGGCCTTTCAGACATCGAAGTTCATCCCTATTGTAGTCCAACAACTGTTTGGTATCAAGCTTCGAAGGGTGAATGAACACCTTAGAGTGAGCCAATCCTGGAAGATTCTGCCAGAAGTCCATAAATTTTGCCATCCAGGTATTCAATCTTTGTTTTGCAAAGCCTAAAGCGATGCCAATGATAGGTTATGGTTCGATGAAGCTGCTTGCAGCACCCTCCTTTGCAAGGGAGTCAGCAGCCTCATTGCCTTCCAGGCCGGTATGGCCAGGAATCCAGACCAGAGACAATCTGTTGAGTCTTCCTATGGAGGAAAGTAATTTTTGGCTACCATTTGCTACCAATTAAGACGTTGCTCGATAGGAGCCAAGAGCTTCCAACGCCGCTTGACTACCCGAGAATATTATTAGTGACTTGTGTATGAGGTTGGATTCTTCCAATCTGTCTGCACACAATTCAATAGCGTAAATTTCCGCTTGAAATACAGTCGCATAGGTTCCTAGGCAGTTTGATATCTCTGTTCTGGGTCTGCGACTGAAAACACCTGCACCAGAACCGCAAGGTGTTTTTGATCCATCTGTGAACCAACAACTATCTGCTCTCACTATTTCCTTCTCCCTTCAATCACATAACGAATGTTTGGAGTACAAACGTACAAACTGAAAAGATAATAATAATAATAATGATAATAGCGTTTATTGCCCAACAGTTTCCCATTTACAGAGCAAAACTAACATACTTGAAGGGTTAATACTATTTGATATAATATCAATACTATTTGATATTGAAAACGTAAATGACTTATAGGTACGTACGAGACTTATTTTGAATTTCACAAATACTGCAACAAAAAATATGTTAGTAGAGAGCTTATTTGCATTACGACACATCATATTGATTGGTGATTTCAGCATTAAGTTAGTTTGTGCCCTTTTGCATAAAAAAGTATTGATGTGCCTAGAAGATATTCTTGGAACAAAGATATCAATTTCTGATAATAGTACAGGACAATCCAATTTGCAATTCAATAGCTTATATGGAAATAAAACGGATGCCTGATTTATAATTTTTTTAAGGCTGCAAAGTCAAATCTGCATAACAGATCAGGGTAATCACAGTTTCTTGGAGGATAAGTTTTGGTCAGTCTAAAAGTAAGAAATTTAAAAAACTTCTTTTGGACTCTATCAATTGTTGATGTGTATTGATGGTATATGGGATTCTATATAATGGGCCCATATTCTAGTTTTGGCCTCACTAGACTGAAATACAGAGAGGTCAAGGTTAGCATATTATGAAAATTTCTGATTATCAAATTAGATTCCTAGCTCCCTAATATTCTCAGCTCTTTCCAATATAATGTTGTCGATATGTTAAGGAAATTCTAGTGAATTGAGTTTTCTAATGAATGTAATAATTTTACATTTATATATATTCAAATGGAGGCGATTCTTGAGACACCAATTGTGTAAAAGATCAATCTCCTTTTGCATAATGTTACAATCATCTAAACTGTTTATATATGTATACAGTTTCAAATCATCAGCAAATATTAATTTATCATAAGTTATTGAGTTGCACAGATCATTAATAAATCGTAAAAACAATAACAGACAATATTGGAGCCTTGCGGGATTCCGCTGGTTGCTAAATACACATCTGAAGAAAAGCCGCGATAATATATGTATTGATTACGTCCGCTAAGATATGTTTTCAAAAGTTGACAATGAATTTCACTGAAACCCATGGAAGAAAGTTTACAAATTATAAACTTATGGCTGACTCTATCGAATTCTTTAGAGAAGTCCGTGTACACCACATCTACTTACCCTCTACGGTCTAAAGATTCACATAAATATAGAATAAAAACAGCTGAATTATTGATGGTGGATCTGGAGTTTACAAAACCATGTTGGTGATCAGATATTATATGTCGAGAGGATTGATAGATACGACTATACAGAATTGCTTCTAGAAGCTTGGCAAAGTTGTTTAGGATTGAAATAGGTCTATAATTATTGATTTCATTTTGATCTTGATCTTATGTATTGGATAAACCTTGGCAGTTTTCCAAAGATCAGGAAAAACTGACGTTGTCAACATAAGATTAAAAAGAATTTGTAGGGTATAAACTAGTACTCTCAGACAGTCTTTCAATAGAAATGATGGAATGTTGTCTGGACCTGAGGTCATCTTATTTTTTATTTTTTTTCCAGCTTCTAATATGTCTAACTCTGTTATTGGTTCCACACTAACATCTATTGAGCTATTAGGTTCGAAGTTGAAAGCAACGTTTTCTACATCAGCCTCAGGTGATAAATAGGCAATTTTAAAAAAATTACTAAAAGCATTAACAAATAATTGTGAGTTGTTATAGGATTCACCCACATAAACCATCTGGCCTGGAATTTTTGTACTATTATTTTCATTATGAACAAATATCCAGAAGTTTTTTGGATTAACTATCCATTCGTTTTCAATACTGTTTATATACGATGTATATACTTCTTTGACTTTCTGTTTAATAATTTTTATAGTTCTACAAAATTCTTGGTAATAACACATATATTTTGTTGATTTGTACTTTCTATGTAATTTATCTTTTTCTTTAATAAGTTTTATTATGTCACTCGTATACCAAACTGGATAAATATGTTTAAAACTTTTTGCGAGTTTGTTGTTGTGTTTTGTTTCATATTTGAATGTACATATTCATTTATTTCGTTTCAAAAGCGTCAATAACAGTATAATTCTCTGGCAGCAAAAGGAAGAAGTCCACAATGGCAGTAACGAATAGTTGAATTAAATTATTTCCGGACAAAAATCTGCAGCTCTCTTGCCTTTTTTTTCAGTAACTGGAGGCCCTCCATTGTGCATGATTCTGGATATGGTGTGCAGTTGTGGAGACGTCGAGAGGTTTGTTGTTCTCCGAATTTGCATAGAGTTGTAGGGTCCGTTAGAAAACCCCACCCGGTCGAATTTCCCTCGACCTGCTTACCTCACTCCTAGTCTGTTTAGATATTTCCAGGTCTTCCACTTCAGGTCTCTGCCAGGGAGAAGGATTTCTGAGGGGTTTCAGAGAGGTAAGCCTCGGAGCCTTTCTTGCCATATGCTGAGTTTTATTATATTTGGTGAAGAATCCAGTGTTATATAAAGTAAAAAATATATAAAGTTTCTCCCCGAGAAATGTTTCTAGAAAATAATGGACTATTTGAACCAAACAAGCTCATTAAAATACCCATAATATATCATCTTTTGACATCAAATGATTATTCGATCAGCCAATAATAATTTTCAAATAATAATTTCATTGTGTTGTTTATATGTATTCCTTTAATATGTTTAACATTATATCTTTATTGCAATATTTCTCTTCATGTACTGTGACCTGCCATAGTATTCATACGTAACATGGATAAATAAAACTCTACTCTACTATACTCTACTCAACGTACTTCGTAGGAAACGCTTCCTTAACCTTAAACGACCTCTGGGGAGCTGATGGCCATGGAGTGAGTGGGCTGCATTAGTTTTCATATTGTGCCTTTTGATGTTTGCTGCCACTTCGAGTCACACAATGGACGTAGCTGTGCTGGCTAAACAATGAAGTTTATCAATTGGAGTTCCATTAGGAACGGAGATGAAATATCTTGGCATTGTCCTTGATAAAAAACTCACATGGAACGCTCACTTGGAAAAAGTTTTATACAAAGCCAGACTGTCCCCATGGACATGTCGTAGGATTTGTTGAAAAAATTGAGGTTTAGGTGCCAAACAAATCAATTGGATTCATGTGATGATTGTCAGACGAATGATGCAGTTTCCTGGTGGCCAAAGATTTTACACAAACGGCTCAGGTGAAGCTCTCTGGCTCACAGAGACAGGCTTGTCTGGCCATCTGTGGTGTCAATTGTACCACACCGTCAGTGGCCATGGCTATCCTTCTAGATCCACCTCCTCTCCACCTTTTTCTGGAGGTAGAGACTAGATGGACTACATACAATAGACTTGTTTACATTGCCAATTGCACAAATCAATCTAATGCAGAGTAAAATATACTGATGATTGACAGTGAAAGTGACAGCAAAACCTTGACATTTGTCAAGGTTTTTCGTCTTGGCTCTCCTGGGCTCTTCCATTGGGACGATTGGACTCAAGGTAATACTTTTTGACCGTATAACCATGTTACAAGAACTCCTGATGTACTATGCCATAATAGTAAAAGAAAACTGTGAGCAAGACCTTGATGTTTGATCAAACTTGGCGTGTTTTTTTTGGTCTTAGCTCTCCTGGGCTGTACCATTGGGTCGATTGGACTTTGGTTTCGATGTCATAACCATATATCCATGATTCGTCAACAGTTATGACCCTTTCAAGCAACTCTGCATCACCGTTGACGTTATTCAACAATTTCTGAGCGATGCTCATGCGACGGATTTTTTGAACAAAATTCAGCAATTTTGAAACGAATTGTGCTGCCACACGCCACACGTACAATCACCGTATGCCACTGTCAACATTTCAAGTGTTTTTTGAGCATTTAATTCCATTTTTACAGAAAATTGGATGCAAATCCTTTGATCCATTTTATTCGATAGCAGAAAGTAAGCGAGCATGCAAAACACTTTTTATTTTTATGTCTCTTACCAACAACAACTACACATGCAAAACAGCTGAAACTGTGAATATATGCTTGTGAGAGACGAGTTTACCAACAAAATAAAAATTACTAATCGAATATACGTAGCCCGCGAAATTTGAACATTCCCTTTTTTGAATACACCTCGTATATGAATATAAACTATGAATTTCAATAAAAATGAAAAAGTCACCGCTTCCATCATTTATTTCGTGTCGGATAGGTCAAGTTATAGGTACTGTAATGATCAGGCTGAAAAAAGTTTGGGAAACTGTAGAAACTCAAAATTTTCTCTAGAAGACAGTTATAGACAGAAAAATTCGAAACGTCTCTTTACTGACAATAAAATTATTATTCTACCACGAAAAATATGCATTTTCATTTTCTGCAAACTGGAAAACTTTTTATAGTCGTAGAAAGGTTGTACTGGTACCCCTTAAACTCTAATACATTATTCAATACATTATTTTGTGATCACCAATATACATTTCTGAATGGACAATATCTTATGTCCATAACTTGTTATGTTTCACTTTGCTGAAAAGTGAACAGGATATTCTCTAATTATTTTCTTATTTTGTGTTTGGCATCAACAACTATCGTCGTTAGCACGTGAGAAATCAAGTGCAGGTAGACAGATTTCATTATTGTTAATTCCCTTTCAGTGCAATTTGGAAGTGTGTTTCTGGAATTCTGTCACCGCTGCTAAGAGTCTTGAAGGTTAGCTTTGAATTCTTCAAACGCGTTAACATCAAGCATAAAAACCTTGATACTACGACCAAAAAACCTCTAAAAACAGGTGGGACATCGTTATTTCCGGCCATGAAGTGGATACTTTTTGATAAACCTTACTATTTTTGACTTTCACTTGAAATGATGCCACGACCAGGGGAAAATTGTGAATGAAGTAGAAATGAAGTAGTAACTCCAATTAGTATTACATCTGTATTTGTCTGGCATGCATTTTTGCATTCTATTTTAAACAGGTATCATGTTGAGGTTCCTGAGTGAGGAAAGAATTATTTCACCAAGGGCTCCAAAACCAGTTTGTACTGGGACCGATTTCATCTCATCCGGGCCTAAAAACTCATCATATTTTTATGGTCGAAGTGAAATAACGAACTTCGTCATGACTTTAGGCTAGCATTTGCTTGGGACTGGGGGTGAGTAGACTTCAATGGCCTTGTAATTTCCCATTCGTGACAACTGAGGGAACACAATCCAGACCATATGCCAATCAATGGTGGTTTCTCGTAAATGGCATACTGATGAATATGAATGGAATATATTTCCACGAATCTTAAGTAGGTAATTAAAAAACTTCGAAAGACAAAAGTTTTTTTCTGCGGTGTGTCGAATCCATTAACTCTTGAATATTGTGGGATTAGTAATGGGTAATAAATAAAAGTGATTACATAATAGTTATTTGAAATCCGGGAGTCAGTAATAAACGATTTTTCAGTTTAGAACGAATAATCTATTCGAAATCTTTGACCTCTTACCGATGAATAGATTATATTAAAAAACAATTGTTGAAATAATTTGAAACATCGATTTTGCAAATGTATTTGCGAATTAAGTTACTGGTTACTTTAGGTTTTCCTGGAAGTGATTTGAGTTCTCAAATGAAATGTTGTTTACATGAATTCTTGACATTCATTACAAATTATCAAACAGATTGATGAAATAAGAAATATTGCATCTCAGCACCTCAAAAACCAGATTAAAAAGTATTCAAGAAACACTGTATTATGAGATCTTCACTGAAAAGTTTCACAAAAACGCAACAAGTGTTTTGCCTCACAATGGCGTCTTCAGGCATGTATTTACTCAATTTTAAAAATTGTTCGTTCTGTAATATTACCCAATTTATCTCCATTATGTTAACAGGGAATCATAATTCAGGTAATATTTAGTCATTCTTATATTTAAAGAATTATTTAGTTACTTGAACTACCATTTGCCAGCAGGTAATAAAAATTTCCACCCCAAATTAGGACACTCTATAAGGGGATGATTGTACAGGAGCAAACTACTCTTACTTCAGAAAATTTAGCAGTGTTATTTGAGGAAAGTTGTTTATAATTGAAAGGTATGCCTAAATACCACAACATGGTGTTACAAGTCATTTTAAATTTTTTTCATTAATGATTTCCCAATTTGTATTTTTTTTAAATCACCCCCAGCACTTCTATAAAGTAATAACAACAAAAACAGTTGAGCATACGTTTTTTAAATTCAAAAATATTTGTGAAATTACCTTGGATTTATAATTTTTTAGGGAACTACAAACTTTATATGTCTTGCAACGATATTCAGATAAACTTCAAAATTCCGCAAACCATATTGTTAACAAGGTAGGTTAAAACATCTTTATTGCTAAAATGCATATTCAAAAACTTTTATTAAATGAGGACATTTTGTATTCGAAATGTTCATGAGAAAGCTATACCAATTAAACGACAAACATGAAATCCTATTGAAATTATTGCGGATACTCATGGCACATAACGAATGAGGTTTGAAAAAAAAAATTACAGTTTGATGACAATAACTTCTCACTCGACTCGACGACAGCAAAACACTATTACACACCTAGAAGACCTACATTGTTTGTCGTCGTGATTTCAAACAGGTTGGAGCCTGGCTCATTTTTCATTTCAACTCTTGTTTATCAGAGGGACAAACCCCTACCTGCCTGTGATGAGATGGATGAAAAGATTGTTCATCTTTTGACGCAGGACATCGGGGCCTCATTCGATAGAGTGTCGGGGTCTTCTATATCGGGAGGGGTTGTCTACAGCTTAATCTATAGCTTCCCTAACTAACGGATTTTTATGAATTTCTCGCTGATTCCTCGACTGAATGGACTGCAGATGGCTTCATTCCGCACGAACCAAGGAGCATTCACAATCATCCTTATCAACTTACTTTGCAATCTCTCCAGAATGGATATATTAGACGGAGCCGCTTGTCCCCAGACGCCTGAAGCATACATGATGACAGGCTTGAACATCGTGTTGGAGATGGTAATTTTATTTTTTAGACTCATTTTGGATCTTCTGGTAATCAGAGGGTATACACTGGCTATCCGGCTCTCGATCTTTGTTTTAACTGATATAGTGTGTGGGTTCCAAGTCAGCCTGCGGTTTATTAGAAGGCCGAGGTACTTTACCCGCGCTTGCCAGTTGTTCTCCCTTTCAGAGACCCTTACTCTCCTAGCCGGAGAAGATATCGTTCTTTCCATGGTTATCGCCTGAGTTTTTACTGGAAGATGAGAGGAGAGCCATGTCATCGGCGTAGAGAGACACCTTCACACGCTCGGGCCTCGAGAGGTCGATGGTGTAGAGCGAGTGTAACGTGGGAGAGAGCACAGCTCCCCGTGGCACTCCAGTGAGGATCTCTCTGTTGTCAGACAGGGAACCCTCTACTCTGACCTGAAAAGTTATGTCTTTCAGGAAGGACCCCATCACACCTCGAGGCAGATCGAACGCGTCTAATTTGTGTAGAAGGCATTCGTGCCAAACACGGCCAAAGGCCTTCAAGATGGCCAGTCTCAGAGCCTGTAAGTCGGTTGAGTGGTCCCTCTTGAATCCGAATTGCTCATTATGCGGAACGTTTCGTTGAGCCTTTGCAGAGCCGATAAAAGCAGACTAATCGGGCGATGGTTCTGCGAGAACAGCGGGTTCTGACACTGTTTCGGGAGCACGATGACGATCGAATGCTTCCACCTTCTGTGCAAGTAGCTGAGGGACAAGGAACTGTTATTATATTTAGAAGGATCTCGACGCAGTTTTCTGGGAGCCTCTTCAATAACCTGTTGGTTATCGAAACGACCCCCCGGAGTTTTCTTGGTCTTTGCAGCATTGATATACCCCTTCAGCTCTTCCACAGAAGTTGGACGGATGTTATCATCATCATCTTCCCAAGATCTACATACGATCGATTATGGACTATAAAGCCAGGATATACTGCGCAATCTACCGAGACTAACACATCGCTTACTAAACACAGAGAGGAGAATAGTACGAAACGTACACAACCTTCCTTACCGATGCCCCTCCAACGAACTATAAACACCGTATAACTAACCGCTATAAATTTGAGATTTCAGGAATTCCGAGGCAAATACATCACCAGAACAATCAGAACCAGCAACACCACCGTAATTGAGACGCTAGCCACCCTTTGGACACCCCGCGGGGGCCCAAGGAGAATCCCCAAGAAAAAGTTTCCATTTCCCCCAGGCTCCTAGGAGTCCTAAAGGATATCCCTCAGAGGTTCCAGGACATCCTTGATGAGTTCAAGCTGGCGATCAGTTGAAAGACAGCACACTGCCAGAGGAGAAGACCAGTAACCCGACCAACACGAGACATTGTAACCATACATAAACACCCAACAGCAAGAACTAGATTAAGCTACACACAAAAACAATTATTATTATTATTTTCAAATTAACACAGCCCCCGAAGAGGCACTAGCCGACAGTAGGGCACCACATAAAACACGTTTAACTTACCAACATTGAGAGAAACGTATTCGATCGATCGATCAAACTAACGGATTTTTTTGGACAATATAAGCTTTCAAGAAAGACATAAATTACGGTGTGTACAAGATGGATATCCTGCTCATCCTACTAGAATTATTTCAGAATGGTTAAAGGGAAATTAAGTGATGAATAGTTAGGACAAAATACTGATCCACAGTGTTCTCCTCGTTCGCCAGATCTCACCCTATTAGATTTTTTACGGGATATGTGAAGCGAAATAATTACAACGATTGACCATTTAATAATGCTGAGTAGCTTAAAAATTCGATACAATTTCATTGCAAAACTATCTACTCTTTGTGAATTTTATGATCGGATAATTAGATGCATTGAAAGAGAAGGTGAACACACAGAGACACGTTGATCATTCTTTCTTCACAAATTTGTTATAATAAAAATAAGCCGATAAAAATTGTCAAAATCATCGGCACCGCTTCCAAATACAATTGAAAACATTGTATTATTCCTTTTTTATTATTGTGTTAATATTTATTAATAATTCAATTTAATTTAATTAAAAATTTACTTTCAACCCTCATTTGTTTTATTCCTTGGGTATCTGCGACTATTTTAAAAGGATTTCATGTTCGTCTATTAATTTGTATAACTTTTTTAAAACATTTCAAATACACAATGCTCACTTCAAATGAGAGTTTTTGAATACACCTATTTCCATTACTAATATTTTACCTTGTTGAAAATATTGTTTGCGAAATTTTAATGGTGTGATTCCCTAAAAAATTAAAATCCAAGTTAATTGCACAAATATGCATGAACTTGAACAAAGTTATGCTCAACTGATTTTGTTATGATCAACTTTTGAATACGAACTTTTAGATTTCCTGATGATTTGCCTAGCTCAGATTTATTTTCAATTCCATGACAATTTTAACTCTTATTAGTAGTGAGGGTCTAATAATGAGAAACGCCTTGAGTCCTTTGTAAGCTGAAATTTTCATGGACTATTCATGGAGAATAAAATCCATACTAATGATCTAATTAACATTTTTTCATACTAGTATGGTCGAAGTAAAAGATATTGTGCACATTTAAGTTAACGACACCTTCAAAGGCAAAAAAACTATTACATGAAAATGATAATAATAATAATTTTTACTAAGCGAGTTTTATGATTGGTTGAAGAGTCATCAAAATTTAAAGTCATGTTACAGTGACGAATAGAGATCGGGGAATGCGGGGTTGGTTATCGCCGTCGTGTCATCAATGTTCAGTTCAGGAACTGATCGCGATTTGAGTGTTGAAATTCGATATTGGTGCAGTTATAATTACTCAGAATGTTTGTTATCTGTTTAAAATGTGGCGTCCTTGGACAAGTACTAATAGTAATAACGGGTGTGATAGCAACGCATACTTTTTTTAGTGTAGTAATTCCAATAGCGATGGTGAACAATGCGAAAAAAAATTACCAGTGAGTACGATGCGGATGCATTTGAATATTGAAACACAGAGAGTAAGTTTCAATGTATATAAGCATCTACATCTCAAGTTTGGTTTCGACGGAAATATACTATTACAAGCAACATCAGATTTGACCAAAATTCCTTTCTCAACTGTACGTAAAATAATCGAAAACAAACCTTATGAACGTAAGACGTGATTTGATATAGGATTACTAAAACCTTTAGATGTTTATCTAATAAAATCATTTTGAAAAATAATATACGAATGTTACAAAAACAATGACATTTCTTCATCATGAAATCATGAGGAAGAAATTGAATACTTCCGGCCATAACGTGAGCTGCTGTGACAAAACTCTTCAGAATTGGATAATGAAACTAGGATTTAAATTTAAAATTATAAACAAATATCAAGCAGTTATGGAGAACAGAAGAATAGTGGAATTGCATAACAAATACTTAGAACAAACAACTAAATTTAGATAAGAACAACGGCAAATTTTTTATTTGGACGAAACTTGGTATGACATTCATGACACAGTTACGAAAAGGTGAACTGATGGTTCAAGAATGTGTACGCCTAACATGCCTGTAAACAAAGGACCAAGCATTGTGCATTGCGGAGGAAGTAAAGGATGGGTTCCAAATTCTTTGAAAAAAACTTGAGGACTGCAATGTTGACTGTCATAAGAACATGAAGATGATATCTTAGTCTGTTTTACTGGTACAGGCCGGCAGCTGAATAAGTTTATCGAATTTGTTAGTTCCATGTACCCTTCGATTTAATTCACGACTGAGATGGAAGTGAATGACTATAATTTTTCTAGACTTGACCATCACTAAAATTAATAAACATGATTTCACAGCATTCAATAGTATGATTCACAGACTTTTGAATATTCCACTTTTAAAAAGAAATTTTCAAAAAGAACTGATTTTTATAAGACATATTAGTTTTGTCAACAATGGCTACGAGGTGGATATTATTGACTCAATTCTTTCTAAAAAATTGCAGACACACGCTATGAACCAGGTATATTTAATTTTAAAGAATGATACTGAACATTATGTAACTGTAACCTACTTTGGTGATCCCACTACTAATATCACTCGGTTTTTAGAGGATTTATATAACGAAGAATTGGACGTATATAATTGACACAACAAATAATTGAGTATATTCACTATAAATTATAAAGATAAAAATCCTGTTAGATCCGGAGTATATAATTTAACTTGAGGTTCTTGTCCAAAATTTTATATGGGAAAAACCGGAAGAACTTTTTCCAAAAGGATGAAAGACCTCAGTAGTTTTTTGAATGGGAAGGTCAATTAAACATTTCCAAATCATCTTTTGACGGGGGGGCACGAGTTTAATTACGATTATGGTGATGTATCACATTCGGAAGATAAAGGTTCAAAACCCAACCTTTTGGATTGTTTAGAAATCAATACATGTAAAAATTCGGGATCATCGCTCAATGATAAAATATATCCGAATTGTTCTTCTGTATTGAATTTAGTATGCAACGAGGAAATTGGTAAATATTGTATTTTTTATTTTCCGGTTTCATGAGTTTTTCTAGAAACGTTAATATTTTCGGCGAAGAATTTGTTATGTAGAAATTTGTCAGGTAGTAATAGTCATAGCGATTCAAATTACTATAAAAGCACGATACAGAATTGGTTCAAACAGGATTGTGATGTCTGATCTGCCGCGTGATTTTTCCAGGTTGTATCAATTCCTCCAGAGCCATCTAGGGGGTATCATGATTATCGACTATTATGGTCATTAGTCTCGTTTTAGGCTATGTTAAAACCAGAGCCACCTAGGAAGCCTAAGTTTGCGCTGGTCAGGCACTATCCCCCAAAGCTCCGATAAATACTCCACACACTGTAGAGTAAGTGATTATTGGGTCCAAAAATGCAAACGCATTGAGCCAAGAACGACAGCTTTCTGCCTAAGATTTATCCCTTAGTGTAGCATGCTGGCATGATCTTGAGATTCGATAGAAGAGAGAGCATCATTTCGACAAGGACTCTATAATAATCAGCATATCCTTCTTGACAGAGTGATCTGGATAGAGTCCGCGAAGAGGAAATCCTAATATTTCATCCGGTTTTTTCTCCTCATTCCGGATGATATTCCTCTCGTTAGGAGCTAAAAGCTCCACGACTAATATCGTCTTGTTCTGGTGGTCGAGAAGTACTTCATCAGGCTCATCAGCTCGTATCAGCCTGTATGACCTTGTATTATTATTATTATTATTGAATGAATGAATACATTTGTTGTTGAGGTCATCCGCTTTCCAGCAGGGGCAGAATATATTTTTCTGAATGTATATTTCTGTTATGGAAATGTCTTTTGTAACTTAAAATTTGAACTTTGAATAGCTGTTTTGAGATAGCAACCTATTCGATGATATTCTTGTTATTTCTTTCTGAATATGTGAGGCATAATGATAGTCACGAAGTAATAAGCTGATCCGAAATGAAAATATGATTCAAATAATACTTTTGAATATGTATTTATGCTGAAGAAAAACATTAGTACATTTTAATTTCTGAAGAATTTGTAATCTCAGATTTTCCAATGTTCTATTTGAGTTTGTTTGCGGAAATGGGGTTTTTATTCAATGATAATCCACTGTTACAAGTAGCTTCATAATAATATAGTTATTTCTGCCGACAATCATTCAACTGATATAGAAAACTTTTCTTGTTCCAGTGTGATGAACAGCAGGCAATTTATAAATTTCACGTCACATGAGTATTATGATTATAATAATACAGAATTACGCTCTCACCTGGATCTGTACCGCTATTGTCCGTGATATAGGCATATCCAGAGTCGGTATCGTCCACCACAATATCATACAGAAAACTATGGTTTGCGTTTGCCACATTATTAGGGAAAGTGTACGCAGTAGTAGTCGCATTTTTCGTGATATCAAAAATCACCAGTTTCGGAGGACACCTCGAAACGGGATTCGAAAGGGTGTCTGTCCTACCGCCGTCTATTATCCAGATTTGTCCTTTCGGGTCAATTTCAACGTTCTGCACGTTTTGAAGCGAATCGCAATCGTCCAATTTATTCATTTCCCAGGATGGAAACGGTTCCAGCAGCGGAGAAGTATCCTGCGTCATTCCTGCGGGAATCCTCGCCAGAGTAGCAGGAACCCCACTTTTCATCCGAGGAAGCGTCAAGTAGAAATAATCATCGAAGTGCTTGATACCGGCGATTATGTTATTTTCCGGGATGTAGGCCCCGTTTGCTTTCGCCGCCCTGTATAGTTCCCCGGTAGGCCACGTGAAATTGATATACTTCCATTCTCTTGTCACTTTAAATTTTTCTGCGTACGCCGACAAAACACCGACCAGAAAAAATAGTATAAAGCTGTTGCTCTTCATAATTTTTTAAACGCGCTGAACACCGTTTGCTTTAGAACTGAGGATTATTTCGTATCGCAACTTGTTTTATAGTAGTAGCGGAACTACTAACGATGCTAAATGATGAATCTGATTCAACAAGTAAACATGTCGGAGTTGTGGACAGGTATCGACGATTTTTGGAAAAACAAAATCGTGATAATTTTAATGAATTCCGACTCGACCACATGTGTATATGTTTTGACATTGTAACAATGTTTCTTCCTTTGGTAGAGTTCGCTTCAAGGTCATCACAATTATTACATATTTATCGTAATACATAAATAATTCAAAATAATTCAGTAGACAGGTACATATAAATAAACATGGAAACAAGGAAATTGATTTGCCTGTGAGGCACGTTCTAACAATTTGCAATTTAGTCAATACGTATCTAGCTTCTGTTTGTTTCAGAACAGTTTTTATACTGTAATGAACAAATATCATTTTTGGCGTCAGATAGATCTTTGACATTTTAATTGTTTCAAATATTTTTGTAATCACCAATCGAGTGCTTTCTAAAACTCAGAAAAAGATTTTATACAGGGCTCTTCAGGACCTACAATTTATTGAGTTATCAATTTTTTTAATAATATTACAAAATTATACTTACAGTCAGGGTTGCCAAACGATCCGGATTTTAAGGAACAGTCCCTTAATTTATTATTATGTCTCGCGTCCAGGCGAACTTTGATAACGGACGGCAAAAGTCCCGTATTTTGCTGAAGGGAAAAATTTATTTGATAAAAGTAATTTCAAACACAAAATATTTGACGAATTCTCTGTCTGCCTATGCCACCCCGCCCAGCGTGTAATTTGTACAGCCTGTCTTATTTTATCATCTAAGGCAGAGTTCCCCAAACTTTTTTGTGTCGTAGACCCCTTGCCATGTTTTTCCGTGTTGAGTAGACCCCCTACTCACCTGATATTGATTTCCTGTAAATTTATAACTGTAGTGAAGTTTATTTTTAAAAACTTAAAGTAAAAAGACATATTAATTTATACATTTATTAATTGAATTTAAATTAAAACTACTCAAAATAAAATTTTGTATCTGTTATGTAACATTAAATAAACATAAAATAAACTTTAAATAAAATAACATAAGCAATAAGTTGATATTTTTACTGAGAAGGATGAACCTGATGCTTTAATAATA
>WOGN01002436.1:0-17220 GCA_015342105.1 Leptinotarsa texana
TCTACTGCTACACTTTTACTAAAGTCTGTATACTAACCTGTCTATTAATTCACTTTTTCTTTCAGTTACTTTTAAATTACGGCATGCAAGCCAACGTTTTAATGTTACAACATTGTTATCCTTTACAGTTGCAAATTTTAGTTTAGCTCCAGAAACATATTCTTCTGTTAAAAACATTCTTTTTTTAATTGTAATTTACCATGTGTTTATATGAGGATTAGGCAGTGTTTGTCCCTACCGAACCTCTAGCGCTGCTAGTGAGTGATTTTTCGTACTTCACAGAAAAGGTTCATTCACTATTAGTGATGTTGATCAATATTGTCAAATGCCTCCAACAGATTTACAAAAATTGCTACAACATATTTCTTATTGCCTAGAGAGCCATAAATATAGCGAAACACACATTTTCCAGAAATTTTTTGCATTCCTACATTTTTTTATAGGGAACTAACAACCCAAACCCGAAAGTGATACCTAGGCTGGCGGATGCCTCTGTCGGAAATTGTGAAACAGGGGATTTGTGTCCGTCAGATTGGAACGTGTTTGATGTGGCCCAATTTTTGAGAGTCAATGATTGCGCAAACTATTGTGACTCCTTCAGTAAACAGGTACAATGAAAATAATTTATCATTTTATTCTATATCATCGATATGTTGTTCATAGTTTAATTTAATAGTACAGTAAAACCTTGGTTATCCGAAATGAAGGGGGAATGTTCGTTTCAGATGATGAATTACAAATCATTTTTGTAGGCTACTCTTCGTGTTTTTTTATTTTGAAAGTTGGTTACTTGTTACGATAATTTATTGTTGTATTAGTTTTTGTTTTTTTGAATGAACCGGTATGGTGGACCTGACTTAACCAGGGTTTTACTATATTTAATATCCCTAGGCGGAACTTTTAATACTCCAGTCATAGTTTCTTTCAAAAATAACTGAATGCTTATTCATTTTCGTTTATTTTTACCCTTTTGAGGCTTTTAATTCGATTACTGAAAGTTAAGCAGCATGTATTTTGATTTACAGTCTCATGTTTTTACTCTGTTTTATATTATTTCTGCAGTTTTGTTATTCTATATGGTGTGGAAAAATCTTTACTCTTTCAGTGTTACTATCTCCATTCGGGTTTGAAGGCCATTGTAGTTTGGAACTGCAGCCAGCATAGTGGCAGGCTTCTTCACAGGTTTATTCATCTTGATGATTCACCGTTGACTGGTGATTTCTAGTTCGTAGGTTGTATTTATTTTGACTCAGGTAGTCCGTCTCTCTTGTTGATGTGTTGCTATTGTTCGAAGTGTTATTACCTGTTAATGACGTAACATTGCATTGCGCTGTTGCCACTTCAGCATCTTTGAGTATGGGATTCCAAATCCGGTTAAGCTTTACCGCCTCCTCTTTTATGTTGTAGTTTTCCTTATGTTTATGGATGTCTATGGCTTTCAGTATCCATGATTGGGGGCAAGTAGTTTCACATCTTCAAACAGTATCGTGTGATCTCCTTCACTAAGCGCATATTCCGGTACTGCCGATTTGTCTATTTGACCTAATCTACAGTTTCTCCAATGTTCATTCAGCCTTGTACCCATGGATCTTCTGGTGGTACGGATATAAACTTTTTCGCAGGTCATGGTATACGATATACCCCCGCAGTTGATAGTGAATCTTTTGTCTTTCGCAGATCTCAGACTTTGTTGTATATTCCTAGTGGGCTGGAACACTGTTATTATTTGATGCTTCCCTAAGATTTTTCCGAATGTGTCTGTAACCCTAGGAATGTACGGTAGAAATGCATGTGCCACCGTTTGAATTTCCTCCCTATTTTGAGTTGTGGAAGTCTTCAGTTTCATGACCTTGTTGATCTCGGTTACACTGTATCCATTAGATTTAAAGAAAAATACTATCAAACTCTCTTAAACCTTAAATTTAAAAAACTCACATTGTTTCACTCAAATTCTGACTCATGATTTTTTTTTATAGAGAGTTGACGGAAAGATGCTGTTGAATCTCAGTAAGGAGGACGTACTGGACATAACAGGTGGTAAGGTAGGACCGTCCTTGAAAATTTACGATCTTGTACAACAATTAAAAATCAAAGTGAACCCGGCCCAGGTCCGCCACATGAAAACCAATATCAAAAAGTTCTTATAGTGCCTAATAATGATAATAGCTATAAAATTAAGATCTGTCTGTAAATAGTAGAGTATACTGATTGATTTAAGTTATTAATTTTTCTATGGATTCAGTATTTATCCTCGACAGTTTTTGTGTGTGAATTTCGTTGCTCATCTCTGACATTTATAGTAATTTGACCAATAGATGATTTATTGTTGTGTGGATGTTTTTATTATGTGTTTTACCTTTTTTGGGCACTAATTTGCTTTCGCGTTTTGCCATTTTTACGACTACTTAACAGGCTAATGGTACGACAGAGACTAATTGTCATCATTTAGTTATGTGTCCACTTTTTCTTACTTATCAAATATCGCAATTGTAAGAGATTTCTTATTTTGAATAATGGAAAACTAATGAGGAACAGTTGGAGTAATCAAATGATTTATGTCCAAGCCACTGAATATTAACCACATAGGTCATCGTATAAAATTTTTTGCTGAAAACAGAGATTTTATTTCTCAGTTCCACTACAATTTTGATGCATAACCTGTGTATGTCTTGATTTGTAACATCTATCTATCTGATGAGTTTTTAACTGAGAACTGTTGCATGTTCTCTACAATAAAATGAGTTGGGATTCCAAACTAGCGACTACCTGGACACTGGTTTCTGAGTTCTTGCTCGTTATCGGTACAGGTATAGTCGCAGATAATCAGTTTCTAAATGCTGCTAATTTATTCCAGAGAAGTTCATTTTGTCTAATTATTTGATATCGATTGTTTCCAGGGATGAAGGTATTTTTTAAAGTTTTCCTCGGTAATAGATTATGACAAAAATATGTCTCATGATTTGCAAAAGACATTTCTTTCATAAAGTCAGTTTTTGGAACAAAAAGACTTCCAAGAGGTATAGGAAGTTTATTTCCACTAAAACTATCAGTACAACTAACGGGAAAAACTCATTCCTAGTATATCTATTTGCTATGAAAAAAAAATTGTTTACTCAATTTCGATTATTTAACATGTTGAGGTACTTGAGGTCACAGATTGCATGGGACAAAATTCGTAGGTAGAACCAGAATCAGTGAAAAATTAAAGAATGTTTTCTCTTAATTCTGTTTACCCTTTTTCGGATTTTTCACTCTAAGCTATTGGATTAATAAAACGAGTATTTTTGTAATGAAAAAGCTGTTATGGACTAGCAGAAGGAGACCTCCTGTTTCAAAAAAATAAATGAATAATTTTCTGATATGATATGATATGCCTGAAAATCAACGGGCAGGAAAGTAAAAATTATTCGCGGATAATAACAGGTGAGTACAAAACTTTTACATTTATTTTAAACACGGTGAAGTTGATGAGGGCGATGATACCTCCCCTCACGAAGACGGCAACTATAGGATCGACAGAGAACTCAATCCCTGAGTATCAAAAATAGATTTTCTAAGGCGGTCAGTTGCAAAGCAAAGCTTTGACCGTCGACGAAATTCGTCCCCTGTCTTTCACTGCAAGGCGACTAGTTGGAAACCAGAGTCAAACACTACGCATTTTTGCTGTCTCAATACCAGACAGCGCTGTTTGGACCCGCCGTAGGTCTCATTAATGGTGCTAGGCTGAACCACAAATGCATTGCTGGATTCAACTGGCCTTAAAGAACAATCTATATTGCAGTGACAGCTGCAGTCAGAGACAGAGAACGATTCTCGTCGGCGCGGCGGTCGATGTCGGAAGTTCGGCTTTACAACTGTCCGCCTTGGAGAGCCTCGTTTATCCAAAGATTGAGTTCACTGTCGATCCCGTATATAACACCTTGGGGGAGATATCACCGCCCTCACATACTTAGGCATGTTATTTGAGGACAGTTTAGGTTAGGTCAGGTTAGGTTATGTCCAAAGGACCGCAACATGCAAGGGTTTATTGTCGCTGACATCTTTCACCCTCGACCAAATAATCCCTGCTTCTTAACGAAGCCGATTAGTTTGTATGGTGAGTGGTCTTTCAGGTCAGATGGTGAGAGTATGGCTCTGCCGAACTCTAAAAACCTGATTTGGTCCTCAGCGGGGCAGGCACATAGTATATGCTCTGCTGTTTCATCTGCTCTGCTGTTTCATCGTTAATGAGGTAGTCGGATAGTCAAGGTGCAATATTCCCACCTTGATACCCGCGACAACCTTCCCATATGAGGGTTTTTGCACGTCAGCTACACCAGCTAACCTGTTCATGGGGGGTTGGTTCCTCCACCTGAGACAGATTCTGCGTACGCCGCTCAAGAATGTGTTGCAAGCCGGTTCCATAAGGTTGCACCACCAAAACTTTTCTTAGGTTCAGTTATTGGATCAGGAGTTGAAGAGTTGAGAAGCTTTCGCTCCTGATATAAATTTACAGGGAGGTCAGTTGGGTCGTAAGCTTGACATCCATCTCCTCTGTAGACTCGCTCCTGATCCTAAATTTACAGGGAGGTCAGTTGGAGTTGTATGCTCAACATCCATCTCCTTTGTAAACTCAGCATCAGAATAAATTATTAAGTTAACTCTGTCCATAGACAGAGATACAGGGCGATTATACGACTAGAGGGCGCCCGGTATCTCGAAAGCTGATGGGGTCAGTGTCATTCATCCTCTCGGCATAGATACACACACCTTAGGATTAAGCCATCGTTGGGAAGTCATTCAGTTAGGGAATAACAGAACCACAAGTGATTCTGTCATTCATGTAACCAGCGGGGTACGTGGAAGCAGGCATCCGATGGCCGGTTTGCTCAACCCCCACATCCCAAGCCAATGCACTCACCGAAAACAGCATGCTTGGTGGTTCAGGCAGTGAAAGATGAACAAGGACAGCCCACCCGCCTACTAATATACTAATACTAATATGATAAAATACATAGAATCATAACATGACAACAATGTTTTCGTTTTAAAATATTCTTTTTTCAGTTCAATAAACAATTTGTTATTTGATTATGAAGTTACTTCAAGGAAAATGTTACTGGAAAAACTCATTATCGAAAATGATAGTAAGGCTATGCAATCTGAGATCATGGATTTACCAAACGTAACGCAGCTATTGAAGAACTGCTTAGAGTTTTGAATAAGTGAGAAAGATGTTCATCAGCTCTGATGAAAGCTTTTCAGGCTGGAATACTGCTTTTTACTCAATTCAGTTTATCTTAAAAAAAGGTTGTTTTAGTAAAAAGAAGGATATAGACAAGGAGAGTGTCTGAAATGGTTTTTTACCCTATGGTTTACACTATACTGCAATGGCCACTCGATTCAAACAGCAAAATGCAACAATTCGTGGCCATTCTTATACAATATCAAGAAAATTCCAGAGAGAACGGTAAAAACTTGCACAATATTGCAAACATTTAAATATTTTGTTCGATGGCATTGTAAAAGGCAAATTAAAAAACGAATTCAAACAATTTCGCCTTCAATCTTGACTTGGCTTGACAGTTGTTATTATTTTTTCATCTGTAACATAAGTAACATTCTCCACCCCTCAAGCAGATTTTGCAGATTCCTAGGTGCTTTTCCGTCCACAATCAAAACTATGTCGCCAATTCTAATAGGATTAGTTTTGTCATGCCATTTTTGTCTCTAGAGAAGTGTTGGTCTATATTTAATTACCCATCTTTTCCAATACTTATCTGTTAATGCTTGTTCAATTCTCCATTGCTTTCTGCTAGAAAGTTCCACATTGCCAAATGATCTGTTATCACCTGGTCGCAGTAGCAGAAAATTATTCGAAGTGATAGCTTCTAGCTCATTGGGATCGACCGATCTGTGTCAAGGGCCTTGAATTAATAATATATTCAATTTCACTCATCAAGGTTACCAAAACCTCTTCCTTTGGATTGATGGACTTCAAACTGCTCTTCAGAGCTGTTTTAATATCATTCTTTCCCAGATTCCACCCATGTGTGCAGCTCCTGGAGGGTTCAATTTCCAAATTATATTTTTAGATGCGACTTCTTCTAAAATCTTTTTCTCATCTAAGCTTTGGAACCATTCCTTGAGTACACGTTCTGCTGAGACAAAATTGGTCCCGTTATTTGTTATTATCTCCTTTGTCTGACCTCTTCTACACATAAAATGTCGGATAGCATTTCTGGAAAAAAAGTTTTACAATTTCGATTTTTGCAGTCTTGGCAATTTCTCAAGGTCTTCTTTACAGCTACTCGAATATTCATAATCCAATATTTGGAACGAAGATTCTTGACCACTGTCTCCAAATCTATGCGTTTAGATTCTTGATACTTATCTATGAGGAGCTCCGGCAACAACTTAGAGTCTTCGTGAATTTCTCCAAGTCGACAAGCTACGAAAATCGGGAATTTTCTCGATTCAGACCTTTTTTGATGAATAACAACCATTGAGTCAGTCCAGAAGTAAACTATATCAATTCCATATTCCAGTTCTTTCCGTATAGATTTTGCCATTCTACATGCAAGTACTGCTCCTTATAACTCCAATTTTGGGATGGTTTGTTGATTCATTGGAGTAACTATGAATTTTGCTGCTAGAAATGAAATGTTGACTTTGTCAATTTTAACCATTCTCAAAAAGGCGACTGCTGCATATGCCTTATCACTTGCATCGGAAAATAAATACAAATTAACTTTGTTGATTAAAGTAAAATTAGGAAAGTAGTATCTATTGATAGTGACAGGAGTATAATGTTTATATTGGTTCAACCATTTCAGCCAGGTGTAGAAAAGTTCTTCTGTTATAACTTTGTCCCAATCGATATGACTTCTCCATATTATATTCTGAATAATAATTCTAGCATTTATCATGAGAGGAGCAAGAAAACCAAGCGGGTCAAATACTGACATAACCGTGCGCAGTACTTCCCTTTTAGTTGGTATTATCTCTCCATCGCAGATTTCATCAGGGATTTTTTAGGTTCAATATAAATTCAAAATCGTCAGTCTTAGGAGACCAGGATATGCCCAGAACTCTTTCTTACATTTTTGAGTCCAGTTTCACATCTACTTAAGAATTAGCACACAAGTTTTCTGCATTACTTCATTAGAATTACTTATCCAATTCAACATATCAAAATTTGCCTCTTTATGAACAACAATAACATTTCGAATTCCATCGATAGCTTCATCTATTGTATGGTAAGAGTCCAAGTAATCGTCGACGTAATGTTGTATCTCCATTGCACAGACAATCCCTGGATATTTTTCTTCAAACGACGCCCCTTTTTTGCACTATTGCACTAAAAATCATGGCCTTCTTTTCGTAAATCTTTTCGTAAACATCTTGACTTAGGTTTCTCTCTATACCTCGCCATAAAAATAATTGTGCACATTTGTCTTCCTCGATAAATGAAAATCTATGAAACATATCTCTGATATCACCTCCAAAAGCAATTCTTCCCTGCCTGAATCGTCACAAAACAGATACCGAAGATGGAACGTAGTCAGGACCTTGGCAAAGGAAATCGTTAAGACTCACACCTTGATATTTTTCCGCAGTGTCAAAAACCAGGCGAATTTTTACAGGTTTGTTGATATTCGCAATCCCAAAGTGTGGAAGATACCAGTTGTTTTTATTATTCTGAACTTCAGATGGATGTAGCTTCCTGGCGTATCCTTTTTGAAGATACTCAGTAATCTTTGCAGTATACTGTTCAGGAAATTTGGCATCCTGGCCCATTTTTCGTTCCATATAATACAGACGATTCAGAGCATTAGTTTTACTAGGCAGAAGAGTAAGGTTGTCACGTTTCCAAAGGTGCCCTATTTCGTAATAATTACTTTCTTCAGAGTTCTTTCCATGATCTCCACAGTCCTTTTATCTTCGAATAAATTGATGGATGTAGCCGTTACTATGTGGTAGAAGATCATGATGAAAAGAGAAATGAAAATTTCTATGTTTCTCACCACTTTTATTTGTAACTAATGTTACTGCAGTTTCGTCCTACATGGACATTGTCAAACTTATACAATAAACTCCTTGTTGTGTTATTGTGTAAGTTTGACTATGCCCATATAAGACGAAACTGCAGTAACGTTAGTTACAAATGAAAGTCGTAAAAAACATAGAAATTTTCATTTCTATTTTCATCTTTTGTCTTCGATTGATTTGATAACATTCCCTCATAATTTTACACCAAAAGCTTGAAGACGAAAGGTATCCTTCACCATTCCATGCAGTTTGTCATCATTCAAATGTCTGCAACAAAGAGTTAGTTACATAGGAAAGAAAGGTTTCAGTTTCACTGGTAGGACCATGCACTGTCCATCTATTGAGACAAAATGAGCTGATGATATTGGATGATATTTCTCGGTACTATGAGGCCACAATTATCCTGACCGATCAACAGTTCCGGTTTGGCATTTCTTATTAATGCCAATAGATCACGGTCTAAATAAGGATATTTTTATTGAAGTTCTCAACATCTATTTCTTGAGATGGAAATCGCAAATTCTGCACGGTTCTCACTTGTTTCAGTATGAAGACTTTTTGTGGGTTTCTAGAAGCATCGATATCTAAAGAGACCATTCATGAACGATCTTCGTGATGAGTTATTTCATTAGTCCATTGGAAACAGAGTGGAACAACCGGTCCTGGAAGTCGTAATTGGTTGGATAAGTCTTCCTCATAGTACAGGTTGACCCATCATCAAAGACCCATCCCCAGCTGGTCCTCTAAGAAGTACAGGTGCGATTCGTAGTAGTACAGTTTTCGTTTCATTTCCTGAAGATTTATTATGGAAACTAGCACGTAAATTGGCCTGCCTCACAAGATTATCGGGGCTTTGCGATTCATTTCGTGGTTGTTGATTATTCACAATATTATTTAGGATTTGCAGTTCATTTTGTGATTGTTCATTACGTGGAACATGAAGTAGAGATTGATGTCTACCTCTACAACTATCCCTACCACATCTCGATTTTGAAAAACATTTATTCGACATATGCCCAAATTTGAGGCAGAGGTACCATAACTTGAGGTTGAGAACATTCTTTCGTCTTACATTCACTGATAATTTAGAGAATTTCGTACATTTTGATGATACATGATCAAGCTTTTTACAAAAAATGCACTCACTAGTTTTATTCTTCGAAAAACTATCTCTTTTTGAAATCATGACAGTTTCTCTTCTGATAGGATTCCTAAATAGACTATTTCTTTGAAAAGAATTACTAAAAGCGGCCATCGAGTTAAACTCTTGATAATTTTGGAGATATTTCTTGGGGAAATGAGAATAGCTTTGACAGTTTCTCTTGCTTTGTCGTTCAATGCCCGATTCAAACGGATTAAATTGTCTTCATCAGATAGCCCTAGCTGATCTGTAGATCTTCTAAATTCATTGATGAAAATAGGCCAATCAGTCGAATCGCCAGAGAATTCCGTGACATTCTTCAATTTTTGTTATAAAAGAACTTTATTTGTAACATTCGCATTTTGTGCATATTTTTTGACAATAGCTAAAAGCACCTGGCTATTCCCTCCACCTCCAACAAAACTTGGAACATTGACACCAGGTGAAGATTTGCACAGAAATGTTCAGAACAAGTTGGAAATTCTCTTTTTCGTTTACCGAACTATTTGTTTTACTTTTATCGGCAATTTTTTTTTTCGTATTTCAGCTTCATTTCGTAAAACCTGACGTTCTAACTCTAAGGCTTTTAGCTTTTTCTCAGATGCTTCTTCAGTAAGTTCCTACTCTCTTCTAATCAGCTCCATTTCCATATGTAGTCGATTTATAGTTGAATTGTGAGAAGAAACAGAATTTTCTTTCGAAATTTTCACAGAACCAACATTGTTAATCCCTGGCTCTTACGAAGTTCACTTGTAGTAAATTTCCCCTGGCGAGAATCTTTACTAGATGTGACTTTTCTTGCAGAATTTGTGTAGCTATTTGGACCTGGTTGAATTTTACCTGTAACCACACTTGAATCAAATACTACATTTGGCATATCTATAAATCTCGAAGGTGGAACTCCTTTGTTGGGCCTCTCACTCCGTCGGACATTTTTGACGTGGTTCAATAATTAATCAAAGGACCAATGTAAAATACGTAGGCAAATTAAAAAACGAATTTAAACAATTTCGCTTTTAATATTGACGTGGCTTGACAGTTGCTATTATTTTTTATCTGTCAAATTCTCAAACAACTTATGATATTTATCACACAACTTATACATGGTGATGAACAATTGACTGATATAAGAAAATACAAATAAAATATTAACAGGTATGAAATGTCATGTATCTGAATTTATTGCAGAACTTTTGAGTCTAAGTAAAACCTCGTGATAAACTGATATCAAAATGCCAAATAAAAGTTCTTCAACTTGTCATTCGAACTAAATATATTCTCGAATCTTTGGGCAGTGCTGAGAGGCTTGTTAACCATGCATACATATAACTGTTGCTGAAGGAGAACACAGTTTCAGTAAATTTAAACTGATTAAAAGTTATTTACGTTCCAGGAAAAATGTCAAATATAATTATTTAGTCCATTGAAAATGTAATTGCCTAAGAGTTGAATTATTCGTAAATTAGAAGAAAACATCAGTGCATAAAGCGAGGAAGATGCCAATTTTAGATTCTCAACATAAAAGAGGAATTCACTTAGGACATAGCATCATCGTATCAGGTAGCAAAATGGCAAATAGTAAATGGTTAATATGTCAACAGGTACAAAAATTCACTATTATTGTTATTACCTGAGGCGATGATGCTATTCTAAGTGTATGGTAAATATTGATTTGAATAGTTAGGCACTATTAAATGAACCTCATTCAATGTTCTTCTTTATTTGTCTTCCTCATACTCTATTTGATTATAAACAATTAATTTGATCCTTATTAACTCAGTTTTGAAATTATGCTGGAAGTTAGGTACCAGCATTGATTCTGCATGTAATTACAAGTACAATTGTATCACATTATGAAACTTAAGGAAAATTAATATCAACTCCGTACAATTTCTAAAGCCTACATCTAATTTAAGGACAGGTGACATAAAATGTTATTCAGTATTTTAGCAGAAACTATACCTTCACGAAATTAACACAACAGGATATCTCGTACCGCCTGAAAAATAATATAGGGTCGCCGCTGCATAATATAAATTGAATTTCTCACTCAAATCAAACATAAAAATTAATTCAGATTTAAGAAACTTTTACATATGTCCAAAGTCTGTTGCATAGGCCGTAAAGTTAAGTTAATATTTATACTTAATATTTCTTACTGTTTTTTATGGTATATAACCTTCCACAATCTGAAAAATTACAGAAAATTAAATCAAAATAGAATCTGCTGAAGTTTAATACAGGGCAAACTGAAAAGTTCACCGCGAAAAGTTACGTTACTGCACAAAATAAACCACTGAAGAGTCCATTTAGTCAGTAACTTGTCGTATTGTTGTATTCATAAATTTTGCATACGAATTGAAAAAAACAATTGAAGAAAATGAAATATTTATACTATATTTATACTTTAGTGGTCGACGTTTGGAAAAACAATATTTTTATGTTTCCAAAACCTGAAATTCACTTTTGAACGTCAGGAGAATGAAATGTCCAGACGTCATATGCTATAGGCGCAGACTGCGATTCCGCACTCGCAGAGTATCCTTTAACGATGAAACTAAATGGCCATTGAGTCAGCAATGTCGAGCACAAGAAACGCACAAAGCGAGGAGAAACCAGCAAATCGGTAATAGCAGAGCATGGTTAGACTCATCAACATAACATCAAGTAGCTCCAAGCTGAGAGCATACATAGGGGGAGATCTGGTTAAGGAGGAAATTCAAAGAAGCCGCATATATGTTGTCCAACAAAGCATTTAGCCAAACTAGAGTAAAAATATGCAACATTTGGAGGAAAATGGCCAACCCCCGCCAAACGGTCAGCTCCCGCTAAACCGATGAAGCAGAAAGAGGAAGGAAGAGGTAGATGAAAGCTCTCGAATGACCTATAAATAGTCATCTCTCGAAGGACCCCAAAACGATTTTGTATACTAACAATCAAAACATTGTGAAGTAACTTGTCTTGAAATCTTTTAATTTTTATTTCTCTCTAATTGTTAAATTTTCAATTGTTTTTATTCTAATTTCATTTCAGGTTTTTTGCTTAATGTAATTGTTATTTTCATATACTCATTTTAATTTTATTCATTCTTTCAGGGATTTCAAATTATTTTATATCATGTTAAACACTGGAAGTCCGAACTAATAATATTCACCACGAACAAACGTACAACTATAACCGATGCGTTTCAGTTTCTAAGACAAACTGGGAACATAAGGTATAACGTTAGTTGTAAGGTATGTGTATTGTTGTTGGGTTTGTGATGATTGTAGGATCTGTATACGTTGTGTATTGATTTCACCAACTTGATTGAGGGATCTTTCAATAAACTTTTTCGAATATGCGTTTTCCTTCAAACCCGTTTTAATGATAGTTATTTTCTCTTTCATATTATGAACTAAATTGGAAACTGTTTTTGCCCTATCACAACCCTAACTAACTGAAATCAAAAGTGAAAACTATCGAGGAGCGATACATACGTATGAGAATATTTTGAAATATCTATCCCCAGCTAAAACCCCGCTGGATATTGAATTATATTCAACAGACATTTATGCAAGATATTTCACAGATGTTTTTCGTTCATCCAGCAGCAAGACCATGATGAAATTTTTCAAGTATATCACCTGCAGACCGCGATTTGGAAGTGTTACCTCTCGCCTTGGACTCGATTATTTTCAGCCGTTCGTCGTCTTTCGTTCAAACAAGTTGGAGTCTAACCCCCTGCCTCTTTCGCTCACGCTGCCTGTTATATATAGGCTTAGTTCGACTCTAAAATGTACGATGGCACGGTCGAGTATATTCTCGCCATCATCTTCTTTGATGGACCCGTTCCAGGATATCGACATGTGTTCTTGCTGCATAGCCCCTGAGATCTTCATCATTACTGGTTTGAACATCGTTATATAAAGTATAACTTAGCTTAGTTTGCTCTTGTCGGTAATGGGGGGATATAGGAATCCGTGTTAGGAATCACACGTTAAAAGGTAATACCAAGTTAATCCTTAGCTCGCACAAGTTTCGACTTCTGAGGGTTGTCGTTCGTAAGGGTGCAACAGCTGGTTAACGAAAAAATAGATTTAAACATATTTTTTAAACAGAAGACCACCTCGTGGAAGGACATTTCAGGCTCTAAAAACAAGATTTGAAAGAACTCGTAATATCAATCATGAAGAGCTCGAACGTGTCTGCTCTGTAACAAATGAAGAGAATACATTTCAAATAGCTCTTCACCTTGTTGAAAATTCCCATGTGGGTATCCGAGACCTCAGCAGGGAAGTAGGATATTTTCAATCTCGAATAATATAAGCAAGCAAATTTTATTTTTACCACATGCAATTGATGCAAGAGTTAAGAGGAAGATATTTTTAAAAACGTGTTCAATTTTGCCGAAGGTGCTTAGAAGAGATCAATTAGGAAAATGACTTTTTTCAATTTTTTGATGAAGCGACTTTTCATATAAATGGAACTGTGAATTGGCATAACATGAATTATTTTGGAAAGAAAAACCCCCATTTTGTTCGTTGTCTGAACCATTAACAGCGTTAGTCAACTAAATGTTTGGGGTGGAATTCTCGGAAAAAGAGTTATCGGTCCGTATTTTTTTGGATGGGCATCTCACTTGAAGAAAATATGTAAGATTTCTTCGGCATGAGTTTTCGAATTTATTGGACGCGGTTCCATATGGAATAGGACTTAGAATGTGGCTACAACAAGACGGTGCACCACCACATTTTACAACTGAGGTAGGGGAATACCTCAATGATCATTTCAATCAAAAAAGGATAGGTATGGGTGGGCCTGTGGGGTGGCCACCCAAATCAACTAACCTGATTTTATTATGGGGGTATATCAAATGGATTGTCTACCAAACTCCTCCAACATCTATAGAAGACATGAAACGAAGAATTACTAGAGCTTTCATGGAAATCCCAGAGGATATGTTGGAACGTGTAGAGAATTCGTTGATAAAAAGACTAACATTATGTTTCACACAAAATGATCGCCGTTTTGAAAATCTTTTGGAATCCTCTATTCAATAAAAAATGTAGGCGTTATTGTTCATATTGAAAAAATTTTGAGTAGTTGAACGTAAATAAATGAACAATTAATAAAACTGGGTATGATTTGTAAAATATCTGTTTTTCGTATCGTATACCTCTGATGAAAAATATAGTGAACTGTTGGAACATTTCATACAAATGAAAAAATACAGGTATGTTCTTTTTGAAAAAGTTGAATTATGTCTGTTTGAAAATGAACGAAACTTGACCGGTTTTACCAAGCTCGCTATATATTGCTGTAGACATACGGGTGTTGAATTAAAAAAATGTCTGCAAAATAGGTTTTTCTGGAATATCTTGGCAATGCCGCAATGGAAATTCGAAAACAAAAATTCCTCAGAGAACTAAAAAATATGTAATCGAATGACGTATTCATATACTGGGCGTTCTTATAAAAAATATAACTTTGGTTGGCCACGCTTGGCTGAAACGCCCAGTATGCGCCCATATCTATCGATATGACTGCGAAAAAAACTTGAGCATCTCGAAAAATTGTTTTCCCATATAGCAATGGACCGAGCAAATCTTGTTGACTCAGCCTGTATATGAATGAAAAACTTAATATAGACCTGATCGAAATAAAATGATTGTGAAATATAACAAGTTTTTTGAAAGAAAACTTTTTTTGCAGACCAATAGTGGGAGTATAACCAGCTCCCTTAGGCAGTTTCGTCGAAAAAATGAGGACAAGCAACCTTTGCAAGACACACCAACAACAGTAGCAGAGAGTCATGTAGCAAGGGTGCCACCTCATAATCATTACCCTGCTCGACAACCTACTGAGTACCGATTCCAGCAACAGTACCAAGATTATAAGTAAGTATTAATAACCATAAACTCAACCGAATCAACGTTGTTAACCAAATCAAACTGGTGTATATTCAATGAAAATCGTTAAAAATTTATACCTGAAAACAAGAAATCCTTTTGTAATCATTAGATTACTATGTTGATAACTACCACACCTAGGGAGTATCATGAGTATTCGCAATCATGTACCATGACAGAATCAATCCACATTAAAATGATGAATTCTTCAAAAAATATCTGGTGAAAGACGAATTCGAACTCGGAACCTTTTGGTTGAGAACCGAACAAAACAAATAAAAATGAAAAATCTTTATTTACAACGTTTTTATGCATAATATGTCTGTATTTGAAACGGATACACTCTAAGGGAGTGGAGGGGGGAGGAAAACGGAAAACTCCGAACAAGACACACCCTCACGAACCCGCTGAGAAAAGGAGACAGTGGAGAGCGTCATCGACTATGTTGGTGAGTTCTTGCCAGTTGAGATACAGACTTTCTCTCAGCTAATGTTCTGGCGCCCGCACTGTCTTCCGAAATTCTTGATTTTCAGTATATTATCGGGAACCATGTAACCATATTTATCAATTTTCAATTGCGTATTGGAAGTACTCGTTGAAATTACAATCATTCAATTGATGATGGAGTGATTTACATCAATTTGAATTTACAGTAGGCACCCATCACAAAAATATTTTTCCTTGATCATAGCCATAGACTGAAATCTCAAAAGAAACTAATTTCGAAACATCTTTTATCCAACAGTAATGTCCACTGCCTGACTCGTCTGTGATATATTTATAATAGAATATGTCGTCTTAATATCCGTTGGGCATAATGTAAAAGACCAACAATTTCATACATCACTTCAGTATTTTCAAAATAATTGTCCAACCCATAAACATTGACTGAGCAATCATTGAAATTTGGAAATATCTCATAATTTCATTGGAAAATCTATACCTATTAGAACAAAAACATTTGATAAATGCGAATATGATGCAACATTAGAAAGTGTCGTATATAAGGGATATAATTTAATACATTTTGAAAGTTTCATATAGCCCGCATAGCGGGCGATACTGATTTTTGATTTTTCAATAAATTCAATAAATAAACGATGTTCATCGTTATTCAGCCTGTTTATAGACTTTGCCCCTACTTTGTAATCTGGTGGTTCGCCTGAAATATTCCGGTCGAAAAGGATGTTTGCTTTTTCTTTCTTTCGTTCAATTTTTTCACGAGCAACTCTATAGTAATGAGAAATCCTATTATTGAGATCTCCTACATATTTTGTAATGAGTTGTTCTTGGTTATATAGGGTTTCGGGAGGTCTGCTGGCTGTATGGCCAAAGACTAATTCGTGAGGGGTAAACCCGTGTGATTTGTTCACAGAATTATTGTGACATATTACAGCATATGGTAATACATTGAAAGGGTGGTCATTAGGATGTTCTGCCAAATGGGCTCTAATCATTTCGAGAAGGGTAGCGTGAAATCTTTCCACTGATCCATTGGATTGGGGATGGTTTACGCTAGAGTATGTCAATTTGACGTTGAACAAATTGCAAAGGTCTCTAAGTACAGCATTATCAAATTCTTTTCCGTAATCGCAATGAATTCGTAATGGGGTACCATAATGTTGGAAATATAAGAGAAGAGTGTCTGTTATTGTCTTTGCGGTTTTGTCTGGAATTGGGTAAACTTGNTTCTATAATTGATCTTTCAATTATTTTTATGTCCTCATTGAATGTTTGTTCATCGACTTGTAATTTCCTTAAAGTCGTATTGAAATTTTGAATAACAGAAGTAGTTACTGATATTTGATTTTTCAATAAATTTTCCAGTTGATGTTCGTTATTCAGCCTGTTTATAGAGTTGGTGTAAAAATCTTCATCAGAGGCGTCAAGGATTGTTTCGTTCACTCCGCGGTGAAGATTAGTCTTTCCGTTATGACGTTGATCAATAATTATTGTCAGGTGTGACAATGGTATTGTTACAAACTTTGAATTTTATGTTTTTTCCGATAAAACGAAACACAATATTTCCAAAATTGGTAATTCTTGATTTCTAAATTCGTAATCTTCTTCGAGAATATCCTCAAAGATTTTATAATGAAAATCTTTGAGTTCCTTTTGTCGGGGAAATATTAAAATGTTTTTGTTTTCCTTGTCAAG
>WOGN01002437.1:0-16750 GCA_015342105.1 Leptinotarsa texana
GAGAGAAATTAAAAATTTGCTATAAAAAGATTAACATGACTGGTGCAAAGTTTCAATCACTTGGCTATTTTCTTAAACAAACCTTTGATTTCGAAAAAGCAGAGGCAACTAAAAAACATGCAAATAATTTTGATAGACCTATTATTATTATTATAAATTTTAAACAACAATAATATTATAGAAAATACAAATGGGTACAAAAAATTACTTGTCACAAACTTTCAAATACGAAATTCGTTCCACGCTTTACCTGACATCTCTGTGCGCAGTCTGCAAAGCAATTTCATGCCTTCCTTGAGCCGCGATCAGATTCCTTTCTCTCTCTTCCAGTTCGTGGACGCGTTTCTTCAGCGAAGAGATGATGGCGTTTTGCCTCGCCGATTGCTCCCTTAACTGATCGGCCTCGACTTGCAGGTCGAGACATCTCTGGTCGCGAGTCCGAACTTGAGAGCGCATCTCTTCCAGATCGGTTTGCAGCCGGTCTCGCTTGTACTGGAGCGCCGCGATCTCGCTGCGGAGAGATGTCGCTACGTCCACTTCAGCTTCTTCCATCTGGAAAAACAAAGAAGCAATTGACCATGTTCATGTAACGTTTCATGATTGGCAATACTGATATTTGACGTATGTCATTATGAAGAAGGGGTGTATCACAGAACTATATTTTGTTGGGTGTATTACAGAACTATAATTTATATAGTTCTGTGGGGTGTTTATACAATGAACCTTTTTCCTGAAGTACGAAAAATCTTTCACTAGCAGCGCTAGTAGTTTGGTAGGGACAAACACTGCCTAATCCTCATATAAACATATGGTAAAGTACAATTAAAAAAGAATGTTTTTAACAGAAAAAGCAAAACTGAAATTTGCAACTGTAAAGTATAACAATGTTGTAACATTAAAACGTTGGCTTGCATGCCGTAATTTGAAAGTAACTGGAAAAAAGTGAATAGACCTGTCTGAGATGCTGTCAAAATTAAATCAAAATGGCCGCCTGCAGGCACATATGTTGTTTGTTCTAATGGAAATAAAACTAGAAAAGTCCATAATCAACTTGTCATTGTGAGTGATTGTGTTGCTGCTTGCTGAAATTCTGAGGCTGAGGCAAACTTCAGAATGGCCTGCCATGCAGGTACAATGAGCTGACTTGCAGTGGGGGATTGTTCTTCCTCTATGAATGCTTGACCTAAAATTAAGATACATATTCAGAAAAAATTATAAATAAATCAAGTTTGAAAAATACCTTGGCAATCACAACAATGTGCTCTCCGATTGACTTTGCTTCACAATCATATACAAATCCAGCTTCAAAATATTTGTAGCCAGTCAAACTTTTGTAGGCCTTCATCTGCTGATTTGTATAGAAACTATCGAGTTAGCACTAGATAGGAACTCATATCGAAAGCAGTAACATGTGGAAAACATTCTATACCGTTTTCAAAACATCAAAACTGACTGTGTTACGTAATTGTCTCATTAAGAAGCAGATACTGCTTAGTTTGGCTACGACATTATTAATATGTTCTTTCCAGGTCATCTTATGATCCACTGTGACTGCTAGGAATTTTATCGATTCAGCTTGTTGAATTGTTTGGTGGTTCATTGTTATTGTTAGAGTGGTATCAAAGCTGCCATTCTTGGGTAAGAATATCATAAAGTGAGTTTTTCCTGCATTACCAGATAATCCGTTATTGTGACAGTAATTATAAATTGCCTGTGCACTTACAATAGCTCTGTCAGAACACTCTTGAGCTGTTGAGTTCCTCAAGCAGAAGTTTGTGTCGTCGGCATATACAATTTCTAAGTTTGCTTGTCTGAGTGAGTCAGGTCATTCATAAACACTATGAACAACAGTGGGCCCAGTACTGACCCATGTGGTACCCCCTGTATGACAAATTGTTTATCAAATACATTATTATTCAGTACTATAGCTTGCCTTCTTTCGTCAAGATAGGAGGGCAGCCAGTAGTTGACTATTCCTCTGATTCCCAGATACTCCAGTTTATCAAAGAGTAGTTTATGATCTACCATGTCAAACGCCCTACTTAAATCAAAATAGAGTGCAATAGGAGTTTATTTTCCATTCCATGTGTCATAGATAAAAGAAGTGAGTTGAGCTATAGCAGTGGTTGTAGATTTTTTTCTCCTGAACCCGTGTTGGAAGTTCTGTATCGGGTCATTAGACTCAAGAAACTCTACTAGTCTGGAATAGCAGCATATATCAAATACTTTGGCTAGTTGACTTTGCAGACAGATGTTTCTATAGTTCTTTGTGTCATTTTTTGTTCCTTTATTTTTATAGATTGGTATTGATTTCGACAACTTCAGTATGCTGGGGTATTGTCATTGACGAGATAAGTCAGTGGTTCACTGAGAGCATCAGCAGATGCACTCAGCACTTTTCCACAAATTTCATCATTTCCAGGGCAGGGTTTCAGTGAAGCTTTTTTTAATAGTAATTCAATTTCATTGGTAGTGACTGGGAGAGAAAAGAAAGTTTAGTATTTACGAGGTGGAAGTTTGATGTTAGTATAATTTGGTTTGTTATGTAGAAAATTAGTGAAAGACTTGTTGAATGCATTTACAATATTTGATATACCTGATATCTCCATCTCCTGGTGGTATCAGGAACATTTATTTTCCCTGTCTTTTTTCCATGTTTCATTTCACCAACTATCTTCCAACTTTCCTTCACAATGTTTGTGCTAGTGGCTAATCTGTTGTTATTGTATGTGCATTCCGTTTTATTTCTTAATTGATTATATATAATTTTTAGACACTTATATCTGTTTTTGATTATAACATTATCAGTGGATTTTGCCAGCCGAGACATTTCACATAAGGTGTTATGTAATTTTCTTAGTTCCTTTATGTACCATGACTTTTTTTCAGTTTTTGTTTTTATTTTTTTATGGGGAAATGTACTATTGAAGTGAAATATGAGAGTGCCATAGAATTCCTGAAACTTATTATCGAGACCTGAGGCTGTTTTCATATCCACCCATGTTTCTTTCCATAGCGCGGTAATGAATGATTGAATGTTATTATCATTGATGATTCGTTTGAATATTGGACTGTCTGTTGTATTTTGCTTAGCATTACCAACTAGGATGCTACATACCTGAAATGTATGATCAGACATATAAGAATCTTTCACCCATACTTTCTCTGTTTTTGCATTTGTGAACATAACATCTATTAGTGGTCGTGATGTGCCCTGTATTCTTGTTGGTTCTTTGATTACATTAACAATATTAAATTCTTTAAATAAGTTGTTTACCTGCTTGGAAATATTACTGTCAGATAACATATTTACATTTATGTCTCCACAGAAAAAATAGAAAGCATCATTTACATAGATTCTGTAAAGCAATTGTTGCAATTTTTCTATGAACACTATTTCATCACTTCCAGGTGATCTATATAAAACAATTATAAATAGTCTTTCATTAGTTTAAATAATTTTAAGACAAGTAATATTAACCTCAAATATTTTTTCAATGGTTTCTTTATACTCTATAACTTTTGTATCAAACTTAGATTTGGCAAATATACAAACGCCTCCATGAGTGGAAGTTTTCCTACAGTAGCGGGATAAAAGTGAGTATCCTGTTAGATTAATGCAATTGAATTTATCAGTGTTCAGTAATGCAGCATATATCAATTTGAAATTCTTCTAAGATGAGCTTTAGATCCTCTATCTTACTTGGGACAATCCCCTGAATATTGAAATGCATTATGTTTATACCTTTACTAGCTTCATCAATGTATTTCAATTCCTTCCAATTAGTTTCAATTCGATCCGGTGTTTCCGTTGAGTGTGATGTGATGTTTTCTCGAGAATCTATTTCAGGTGTGTGGGAGAAACCTTGTATAATATATTTTTTTCTAACTGGTATTGATGTAATGAGTCTCCAGTCGTATTTATAAAAAAGAATGTAATCTATATGTGTCTACATCATTTTTTAGTTGGTTATCCAAAAAATGCCGTCCCAGCCTGAAGTTGAAACGTGTGAAGCGTATCTTACTGGGCCAAAAACTTGCTTCATACACTTGCTCTTTCAGGTGTGGTTCAACTCCAACCATGAAAGACTGGTTGTCTTTTTGTGTATTTTGTGTTGTTAATTTTTTTATGTATGTGTTGTCAGAATTTGTTCTTTCTTTCATGTATTCATCTATGTTTTCCACAAGAACTTCATCTGGGACATCAGAGACAAATAACCATATCTTTTTATTTTTGTTTTCTTTCTTCCTATGGAAATGTTCGTCACCATCACCGCTTCCAACATTTTTTCTTATTTTCCGTCTGACGATAGTCCTAAAATCCTGATCATGTTCTTCTTCTAGTTTTCCTAAGTTAATAATTTCATTGAGTTTTCGCTCTGTTTGGATTGTCAGTATTTCAGATGCAACCTGATTTGCTTCAATTTTTGCCAAACCCTATACTACGGAGTTCGCCTTTGACCCAGATTGTGGGCATGTATTCATTTTGTTTGGTTCCTCACTTTGTTTTTGTTTGAATGGCGTTTTTTCAGTTGGTTTCTTCTTCGTGTTTTGCTCCAGATTTTTTGTTGGGCCAGATTGAATGTTTTGATTATGATTGTATTGAAACAATTTACCTTGAAGATATGAAATTTTCTCATTCAACAGTGCAATTACACATTCCTTGTCACTTATGATAATATCTTTATCCTGTATAATTTATCTAAGCAGCTCATTTTCCATTTTTTCGAAAGCATCGTTGGTTTCACATGATTGCGGAAGTTTTTTATAGTCAGAGCAAATTATTTTTGCATTTATTTTTTGACCACATGATGGGTGGTAGATTGATTCACAATTTATACACTTGACACCATTAGCTACGACTTTTTTATAATATTTGCAGTCTCTGTTATCATTCGCGTCCGACTCAGTCGGCGCCATATTACATAGCCGGCATATTACATAGTTCGGCACCTAAGCGCAAAAAGGACGCGGGGCAGCCACTTATCCCACTCTTTGGGGTGGGGCATAAATGCTCGTAATGTATGTTTCAGTTCTTGATTTCGTCTTTCAACGGAGTTTGCTCTAACATGAAAAATTGCAGTCGTTTCATGTCTAATTTGGTATTTTTTACAGAAATCACCCCAAAGATTAGAAATAAACTGCGGCCCGTTGTCCGATATTAGTGTTTGGGAATAACTAAAGTGGGGAAATACGTATCCGTCGAGAAACCAGATGATTCGCTGGGTTGTCGAATCTCTAACCGATATAGCTTCTAGCCATCTCGAAAAAACATCATCAACTACGATGATGAAGCGATTTTGATTTTTTGATCTAGGATAGGGACCCATGATATCTACACTTATCATTTTCCAGGGATTCTGGGGACTATGGGAGTCTAAAGGGGCAAGGAGCTGACTAAAGGTTTTGACCGAACGACAAACCATACAGTTATGTACGTATTTTGCTACATCTTTATACATTCGTGGCCAATAATAAGCAGATGCTATCTGGTGATAAGTCTCATCACGCTCAGGTTGTCTGGCAAATTCCGAATCGTGATAATGGTGAAGTATTCGGAGTGAAAAAGTATTGGGAACAACTAGTTGTTTATCACGTGTAAATAAGAGACTATCTTCGATGTGAAATTTATTGAAAAATGGCAAATCCTTTTTTGATTTGGGGCCATTTTCATGAATATGGTCCGAACGACACCGTTTTTCCGGCATATGTGCATCATACAGCTGAGTTTGTTTGGCTTGTTCATAAATAGATGATTCGTCAACTGGAGCGAGAAATTGGACAACGATTTCATCAGGATTCTCTTCCATTATGGATACGTTTTCAATTGATGAGGGATGAAATTGGCTACTCTCAGGGGGAAATATAAGCGATACATCATTAACCTCTTCAGGTACGTCACTCTCACTTGGGTAGCTAGATAAAAAATCAGCAAATTGATTTTGTGACCCTGGACAATGTTCTATGTCAAAAGAAAACTCCGAAAGAAGTAATGACCATCGCATTAGTTTTGATTTTGTGTCAGAATTCTTGTTCAACCAAGTGAGAGCACGTCTATCCGTAACAAGAGTGAAGTGGCTATCTTCTAAATATGGGCGATACTTTTTTATTGCCCAAATAATGGCAAGACATTCTTTCTCATTAATGTGATATTTTCGCTCTGCCATGTTAAGGCGAGCACTAGCATGTGAGATAATGCATTTACCACCCTCCTGATTCCGTTGGTATAGCACCGCTCGGATGCCTACGGCACTGTCGTCGTTCTGTAAGGTAAATGGAAGTAAAGTATCGGGTCTATGTAGTGCAACAGGCTGGGAAGCTGCAAATTTGACAGCTTCGAATGATGTATGCTCTCTATCATCCCATCTCCATTTTCCTTCATTACTCAGCAAATCGGTTAATGGGGCTGCCAGTTCTGATAGACGTCGTACATACTCCCGCAACCAATTTGTGGTACCCATGAATGCTTGTAAGTCTCTCTTATCTGGGTAAGGGAAAATTTTGAACTCGTGAAAGATGCTTCATTTGCGGTGTATTCAGTTCACCCTTGATAGTATGTCCAAGATAATCTAAACTATCTGTCACAAATTTAAATTTTTCTAAAGAAATGTGTAAATTGTGCAAGGCTCTTCTTTCGAAAACCAGTCGCAAAAGAGTCATGTGGTCTTGATGATTGTCCGAAAATATAATTATGTCATCAAGGTATGCCATAGTGAATTTGTGGATATAACCGGTGAAAACTTCCAGTGATATTAGTTTCTGAAAGGAACTGGGGGCATTCTCAAGACCGAAAGGCATAACAGTGAACTGATACTGGCCTCCATCTGGAGTACTGAAAGCTGTTGAAGGCTTTGCTCTGTCGGTCAGAGCGATTTTCCAATATCCACTGCGCAAATCCAACGAAGTAAATATTTTGGCAGGACCAAGTTTCTTCAACGTGTCTGAAATTTTGGGAAGACAGACACTTTCGTCTGCGGTGATGTCATTAAGTCTTCTGAAATCTACACAAAACCGAATTTTTTTCCAACCTTTTCAATAATCACTGGTGGCGAAGAATGTGCTGATATTGACGGTTCTATAACTCCTTTAGCTAACATCTAGTTTACTTGTTCATTCAAGTTACGAGAAAATTAGAGGTTAAAAATAAATCCAGAACCGAATACTGAACATCAAATTGACCTTTGGCCTCAACGCTGGTTAGGCCGCACACTTCCCCATTTCTCTGTTGCCAGGATTTGTCGCTCTGTAATTGAATAATTTCAAATACTAAAAGAAAAATAGGATGAGAATAAACTGATTTATGAATGCAATTTATTAATTCATTGGACAATTCGATATTTCTGTCGTTTCCAATAGTTGGAGCGATTCATCAGAATCTTCGGGATGAGTTCAAATACTCCAAGGGTTATATATTTTAGGTTATGCATTCGATTAAAATCTTGAAATATTTTTGTTTTTAATAATATCGAATTATTTGAATACGTTATCATAAGATAATTCAGAATTCCAGTAATACACCATATAGAATATTACAAAATATAACCCTGGGGATATATTCTGAAAATATACCATATGGTATATTCGATCGATAACATTCTCAGAATAATCCATTTATAGACATTTTATGCATATTCTTTCGGGAATTATCCTGCCTTATTATTTCAAGAATATGCATATTCTTTCGGGAATTATCCTTCTAAAGGCATGTATATTTTCCAAGAATATTTGGATATGATATCGAGGGAGTATTCCGTGAATAATCCATTATAGACATTCTATGCACATTCTTTCGGGAATATTCTATATTTATTATTCGAGGATATTTTATGAATATTCTAAAGGCATGTATATATACCAAGAATATTCCAGCAATATTTGGAAAATATACGTTCGTTTTATGATATAGAGGGAGTATTCCATAAATATCTGATACTGTGTGGGGTCACATCACGTTTCTTGGACTTGTATTTGCGTGTCAAATACCGACCACTCACATAGGATTTTAACCAAGTCAGTATGTTGATTATTACATAGCAAATTATTTGACTCTAAGTAATACACTATTCTGATAGCCACTACTTTTTCATATAATCTAGAAAGTAAACAAAGTAATGAAATTTTTCGGTAGTTATTCAGGCCATTTCTATTTTCTTTTAATAAAGGGGATTGCTAAGGCTTTCTTGAGCTCTGCTGGAAAGCATATAAGATTGATTCATTAGATAAATTGAGGGAATTGACATAAAGTCAAATTTGTTTAATAACTGGTATTGACAGGAAATCTGATCCACTCGGATTTTTTATATTTCGAGAACAGCTAAGACCAATACTGAAGAATATCGAAGTTAGCAATTTAAACTTCCAGTATTTAAAATCTATCAAAGAAATCAATGAATGAAACAACAAAGATATAAGGAATACTGAAAATTCTGGGACCGAAAAATTTTAATGATATTTTAAAAATTAGAAATTGAGAATAAATAATGAGCACAACTTTCAATAATATTAGGTTATACTATGGTATAATATGATTTGAACTCTCTGAAAGAATAAGTAAAATTAAAAATGAAAATGAATAGCTGAAAATAACGATTATATTGAGCAATAAAACTAGGATAACAGTTCACGTACCTTCCCTTTGACATCATCAGTCACGCCATATTAGTAGGGAGAAAATGAAATCATAAATTTCGCAAACTTGTAGTCAATCTTTTCATAACAAATCGTGACCTTAGAAGGAGTGCTGCTGATGTCGGTTGATTTGTTGTACTTATCTTAAGAAGTAACAACCAGCGCGGTCAGAAATCAAGTTTTTCATTAATTTGCGTCCAGTCTAGGTATAATTGGATGTTTGTTCAATGGACTACGATGTTCGATATCGGAGGAAGTCCGAAAGTAGGGATACAGATACAGAAATAAGGTATGTTTATAATAATAATAATATGCTAATTTTCTTCAGTTACTGTGAAACTATATATACATATATTTATTTGAGGACACACCAAAAAGCACTACAGGAAAATTATTTAGGTGTTTGACAGCGGTGCCTGTACCTCTCAAAAAATCAAATCAAACTACTGTTAGGTAGATACTTAAAAAAATGACAAAACTCAGATTTTCATTATAATTCCAATCACACAATAAAATTGTAAGTAGAAAAAATTCTATAAAACTAATGATTGATGTTGCACACTTTCACAGACAGCGGTGATGTTTTCAAGAAATTTTGCTTCATTTCAACGCACGGGTATTGGTAGATCGTCTACTCAACTAGTGGATTAAAATGTATCCACCACATTGTGAATACTCCCATAAACGTATACAAGAATTGGGTAAAGTGACAACTAGCTTAAACATAATGAATATTACTATGACCAACCTGTAAACTAACGTGCAGAGAAAGCAATAGGAGTTTTTTGGTCAGCTCAGTGGCGGCCTTAGAGGTTACCGAACAGGGCGTAATGTCACCAGTGGTGTCGGTATAATTTTAACGGCTCTATATGTTTTTAAAAAGTGTATCGCACATTTAATGACCCTATGAATATATCGTGAACTATCGTATTGAATTGTCAGATTATAGACTCATAGTTTGCATTATTCAATTCATGAAATGGAAAATTGAGTAATGAAAACTAAATGATTATTCCCCACTTTTCATGATGATCTCCTATCTCGTTGTAACGCCTAAATTCAGTTTCACTCGATGATATGGGATGAAGTGACCACTATCCCCATGTAGGAGAAATCAAAACATTCAAAAATATTATTAAAAAAAAATTAATTTTTAGGTGCCCAACAACTACACAAAATGTTATACATATTGAATTTCTTCTGTGACTGAAAATGCTCTCAGTAAATTCATTGGGCGCTTTAGCTTAGTCTTCCTTCTAATGGAGAAAGGAAATACTCAAAAATAACTCTTTTCGAATGATGATTTCTTCAATGAACATATATTTTTCATGGTTTCAAAAGAAATTTAAATTTGAAAATCCTTCCAAGCTTGTAGGTTGTTGGAGCTGATAAAAAATATACTACACATGTACAAACAACATATATATTTGAATTCCACAAAAAATTGACAGAACCGTTTTCGATATTTTCTCCTCATAGGTAAATATGATGTCTTCACTGAATGAAGCATTGTTATATCAGTTTATCACATGAGAACTCCTAGTGTTTTTTTCGGCATCTGGCTGTTCCTCTTCGAAATTCAAAATTCGTGAAAACACACTCGAATGATTTTCCAGAAGTACCCGAACCCTCAGTTTCTTATTTCTGCACTCTACTGGTACAGTTAGGTCAGGATATTCTACTAATAGGTCAGCATCGCTGCATTCCACCAAGTGGCCGATGTCGATATCTTCTGTCTTAATCTTCTTATGAGTAAACATGATGTCCCCACTGAATGAATCACATCTCTTTCTTTTCCGACAACTCCCAGTATTTTGTTCGACATCTCTTTTTTTCTCTTCGAAGTTCATAATTGAATCTGAATCAGATTTCAGATGCACCTGAAGTCTCATACGTGGATTTGTACACTTTTCTGGTATAAGCACGTATTCTTTGAATAGTTCCACAGCGCTAGAATCCAGCAAGTAATCAATTAGAGTGTCACAATTTGTTAAATTCTCATGTACAGATGAGAAACTATCATTTGTTCTCTCACGGGGACACTCAAATGGTAATTTTCTTGCGATTCCAGTAGATTCCATTATGACAGTGTGAAATTTAGTAATTGTTCAGACTCAAAATGTGGAGACAACAAAATTCATCAACACAATGAGTTACTGATTCATTACGTTCAAACTTATACTAGATGAGTGAGTCGCAGGATGTATGGATGGATAAATGTTTTTATTTCTTTTGATTCTGGTTACATATTGAATTAATGATACATTCTATTGTGCCCTGCTATAGGCTTATGCCTCTTCAGGGCAGTGTTATTAAAAATTTACAATTAATGATTATTCTTATCTCTAATTTAACAATTGCTAATTCTAATTTTAATTTTAATTCTAATTTGGATGTCCGTGTCCTTTGCTGTGGTCTGGTTTTGGCTCTCGGGGGGTGTTAGTAGGTTGTTGGTGGTGGTTTTTCGCTGGTTTCAGGTTCTAACGGGTCGATTTTGTCCACTATCTGTAGGCCAGTGGGTAATCCTCCAGGATATCTTGGATTTGCTCCGTCTGGTCTTCCATCGCTCCCAGGAGTCTGGCTGGGGGAAACGGGAGCTTATTCCTTGGTATCCTTCTGGATCCTCCTCGGGTCGTCCATGATGTAGTTAGGGTGTCGATTGCAGCGGTGTTGTTGCTGCTCATCGTTCTAGTGGCGTATCGTCCCTGTAGTTCCTGAAATCTGACGTTTATGGGGGAAATATCAATTTGGTTATATAGGTTTTGTGAAGGGTAACGGTATGGGAGGTTATGTATGTTGCGGAGGATTCTTCTCTCAGTGGTAAGGATGCGGTGGGATTTTCTCGGGGGAAGCGTACAGTAGATCATGGCCTTGTAGTCCAGGATTGGCCTTATGAACATTTTATATGTGTGTAGAAGTGTCTTACTGTCGCATCTCCCAAGTTTGCCTCTCAGGGCTTTCAAAAGATTTGCTCTTTTCCGGACTCTGCCCAGAGTTTCTACAAGGTCAGTCTCCCAGCTGAGAGTCCTCGTGAAGGTGATTCCCAGATAGGACACCGAGTCCTGCAGAATGAGGTTTTCTCGTAAAAGTCTAAGCTGCAGGTTATCGGGATTGAGTTTGGGACGTTTTGTGGTGTTTGGATGTCTGAAGGGAATTGTTTACCTACCTTCTTTTTTGGGAAAGACAGTTTTTTGGCTTTCTACTACTCCATCTTGATTAAAAAAAATTGAACTTTCTTTCCCAAAAATTAATCACTCCTAAAAAATATAACTACCTTCTTATTTCGAAGAATTTATCTTTTATAGAAATTCCACTCACGATAACACTCTTCTAATCCTCGTTCTGAATTACAATAGGTTGACCACTTCGAAAATGAAATCTTTGGAACGGAATTTTGCAAATCAACGTCAAACAGTGCGTTCATTAACACTATCAGACAATTTTTGGTAAATTTTTCGGGCTGGTTCGTCAGCGTATTTGTCCAATTTGAGTTCGTAGAGGAAAGTTCGCCCAAAATGTTGCTTACCATTTGATTTTTCTTCCAGTTTTCAAAATATTACAGGTACATCGACCATTTTCAATTGACGTGAGATAAATTCATATCAAAATACTTCTTCGAATGACGTAGTCAGTCATCTCTTCCGGATATTTCATAGTTTCAATTCAAAGGGAAACCTTCAGTAATAACTATTATCTTCCAGATGGAGAGTGGATTATATAGCGGATACGGGCGTCCAGGAACAACATCGACACTGGATAGGCACTTCACGAGATCGCAACAACCCAGCATCCCTGCAAGATCTTTGTCAACGCAACATATCACAGCATCAGGTAAAAAATATATTAATAATTTTGCTCAAAAACTGAGTCTGGTTTTTGATAGTTCGGAAATAAATCGAAAATCACTACGGCCCGCGGTCACAATGTGTCACAGAAAAAAATCATATTTTGTAGAGCTTTCAGACGTCACTTGATTCCTCAACTGAAGTTTTAAAAGGCCCATACTACAGTTTCAAGGGCAGCGCGTGCCTAGACAAGCGAGAGAGTATTAGTTAGATACCTATTTACTTCTAGTAAACAACCCAATCATAGACAGTAACGCCGTCTCTCAGCAACAATCGGAAATACCCTATTATTTTTCTTCAGAGCAATATAATCTTCCACGCGCTTCGAGTCTAGAGTAGAACCTTCCTTATCGCTATAAAAGAAGTGCGTTGGCACAACGTGAATCTGTTGAGTCGAGTAATCGAAGCGATGCGATCGGAGAAGGATTCTAGTTGTACTGCGAAGTAGTGATTGTAAAGGTATTGTGCATTTATTTGTGTCGTACGTGTGTGATATCCATAATTATTTTGTGGATCCTCGAGCTAAAAATAATCATCCTCTTCTATAACGTTGATAAAATTTTCAACAATCGTATATAGGATGTAACTAAATAAGTGTAAAATATTCAAGGAGGGGGGTACATAAAATTTGTATAACAATTGTTTTCAAAGACACTAATAAAGTTACAATATGGAAATTAACCTGATGTTTTTTACTACCAAAAAGACACTTAGTCAGAAATTTATTTGGTTTACCCCATGGTTGTAATGGGTGGAAAAGCAACCCCTAAAATTTATTACCATTCTTTGTTTACAATCCAATGGTTGAGTGAAATCACAAAAATTCTATAGTGTATTCAGTGTATTGTATTTATTATATTAAGCTGTATGTCATTGTGTTTCATTGTATCGTTTTATATTATGTATTTATTATAGTGCTAAATTGGTTTTATTGTAATATTACTAAGTATATCTGTTTTTGCTACATTCTTTACATTTTACATATTCATATTATATCTTACAATTCACATCTTACATTTCACATCCTTTATTTTACATTTTACACGATACATTTTTACATTTTCTCAATTTTTTGCACTGTATTCCTCATGCATTTCCTATATATGTATACCTATGTGTATATGTGTGTATATGTTTATAAATGTGTAGGTGTATTTGTGTATATGTGTATAATTTCACGAAATTTCATTATACTTTTTTACTTTTTGAGAAAAAATTTTTGGCTTTCTACTACTCCATCTTGTTACAATGAGGAAGGATGAGGGAATCTTCCAAAGAAAGGAAGGAAGTAACTCTATACATGGAAGTGTAGATCATGCAGAGAAGTACCTTTCAGACACAAACTGAAATAAAGTCCTCCTGAAACAACTACTTTCATATAAACATTGAATTATACGAAAGAAAAAATTCTTTCGAAACAAATACTTCTATATGAACACTGAATTATACAGCAGATACTTTTATCTACCCAGTTCGTATTTCAAACAGTCGTTGTGGAATAAAAATCAGATATCATTCACATGAGTTCTAATTTAAATGAATGGTAACAAATTGCACTTACATAGATCACTGCCATTCTTTTTTTTGTATCAAGATGGATTAGTAGAAGGCCAAAAACTTTTTTTCCCAGTCTTATGTATTAAGACAAGGAATTCGGGCCCAAGTGGTTGATCCTTCTCGACTATATTTATAACTCCGACCATTGTCAGTAATGATTTTTCGAGAGTTACTCAGAACACATTTTTTAACTGAGGCATTCATTCTGTTAGGCCGAGAACTATTTCTTATTCTGGGGTTTCCGCTGAGAACTAAACCTGCTCTAGAGTCCCCTCGCTTAGCGTTAGTTTCTCGAGGTTACCTTGTAATTTTCTTTTTCGTGTTTTGTTTGTCGTTGTGTTTTGTTGGTAATAAATTTGGTTAGTGATAAACGCTGAGTCCGTCTGATTATTAATTCATCTATCGCCAGTCGCGGCAAATATTTTTAGTAATTTTGTTTTTACATTGGAAAATTAGATTTGATTTTTTTCTGCCATTCATATAGAAATGTAGGCTTTCTTTCACGGCTAGCGTCAATGTTTTGATTGGCTTCCGGGTTTTGTCGTGTCGTCTTTAATTATAATCTTCAAGAAGAGTACACATCAGTTGCCATGTCGAGAAGAGTCCTTCGACAACGCCACTGAAGATGACTGCCGCAGTTACAGTTGAAGCGTTTGGAGGTTATAACCAAAGAAGACCACGGAAAAACCCGGAAGCCAGTCAAAACACTTACAGCTATTTGTTTAGGACAAATGTTTACAAACAAATGGACACTTCTTTTGCATTCTAATTTCTTAGAGAGAGAAATCAATAAATTACATTTTTAACTGAAAAGTTTTGAAGAACTTAAGTATTAATTTTTCAGATTACGAAAGATTAAAAACTGAAAGAACATAAAGAAATGGAAGGTGTGTTATATTTTTCTCATTACTGTATACTTATACATTCCAAATTTGGAAAAAACTGTACACAACGGACATATTATCACTTTTTCGGTACTTTTAGCGAACACTGAACCTAAAAAAATCAGCGTTCAAACATATGTATCGACCTACTTTGAGATTTCTGCCAAATTACATTGTTTCCGAAGTAATGCATTCGTTCTATTTATCCTCTGACTGTAAACACCACTTGTCACGAAATTGTTGATTTTGGTCTAGAAATAGAAATGAACAGCCCGATTTTTTGTGAATTTCAGTTTCATTCACTTTCATTTGTTCCTCACAAATTGAGTGTACGAGTTTATGAGTAATCTAGGACCGCATTTAATCAGAGACGTAACACACAAGGTGAATAGAATTTTAAAGAGTTCAAGGTTATGCGGAAACCATTACAGCGCACTTCTTCTGGCTTGGGGTATCACTTTGTGTCTATGGTAAAGGCTCGCCAGTGTCGGACATTCAGTCTGTAGACTAGGGCAATTGTTGAAATAAAATAAATAGTATTTTTTACTTACATTTAAATTGACAGGAGTATATTCTAAGATTATATTAATTTTTGGAAAAGAAAGTTCTTGGTCTCCTACTTTTCCATCTTTATACAAAAAAATAAGGGATTGTTACAATGGAAGAAAGCAGTCAATTTCAAAAAATCAACTCCACACAAAGATGTGTAGATCATACAGAGAAGTAACTTTTGACACAAACTGGAAGAAAAAGCCCTTTCAAAACAATTAATTTCATATAAACAATGAATTAACCGAATAATACTTTTGAAACAGCTACTTTTATATGTACTATTGAACGAAAAACACTATTTTCTGTATTCAGTCTGTATTTCAAACAATCGTTATGGAAATGAATCAGATATCATTTACAGGATTGCTATATGGTCTTCCAACAGGGACTTCTGAACGGTCATCTTGTTGAAGCTACATCTGACAAATTAGTTGTCATCTATTCAATCTGTTTAGCTAAAATCAACATCATTATTTGCACGACACGTGCAAATAATAAAATTGTTTTATCAAAATAGGTTTTCTGTTCGGGCAACGTCCGCGCGCTTCGCCCGTTTTACGGTCACCATAATCGTACTACCGAGTGGACTATCCGTAATGTGGTGGATAAATTTGAGTCTACTGGTTAAGTAAACGATCCATCAACACCCGTACTTTGATGAAACGCAAGATCTGTCGAAAACATCGCCGCTGCTTGTGAGAGTGTGCAGGATAATCCAAGGCAGTCGATTTCGCGTGGCTCACAAGAACTCGGCCTTTCGCAGACCAAAACTTGGCAACTTCTGTGTTGTGACTTGGGCCTACACCCGTACATAATTCAACTGACCGAGGAACTGAAGGTTAACGACCGTAGAAAACGACGTGAGCGATGAGGCCCATTTCTGGATGAATGGGTGCCTGAACAAAGAAAATTGTCGAATTTGGGACGATACCATTCCACATGAGATCCAACAGCGACTAATGTATCCCGAAAAGGTCACTATTTGGTTTAGATTTTGGGCTGGTGGAGTCATCGGTCCATATTTCTTTTCAAACGACGTCGGCCAAGCCATCACTGTCAACGGCGAGCATTGTGGGTCGATGATTACAAACTTTTTTCGGCCTGAATTGCCAACATAACCCATGCCATCGGTCAAATTTAGCCTGATTTATGGGCCTGAGTCATGGAAGATTGGACGTTTTTGATGCGGATATTTCACACATAATGGCATCGATAGATAATTCAAACGAAAAAAAATCGATGATATCTTATAGATGGGACCCGCTAAATGAAATACCCTATATA
>WOGN01002438.1:0-16749 GCA_015342105.1 Leptinotarsa texana
CTGCAGCTGAAAAATCAAATGCGCCACTGGAATCAATGAAGTCGCCCCGGAGCGCCAATTAATTTTTGTTGTTTTATAATTTCATGGTATGTAAACTAGCTTGAATTTTCACGCAGTTTTCCATTCAAATTAAACATTTTCTGTTCGTAGCGTTATTTATGTAATTAATAATACGGTAATTTGATGACGGTGTTGAAGAAGAAAAATTTGTAACCGCACAATCTTTCAATGCATGAATCAAAGTGATCTCTTACTAAAGATATAACAAACTTAAAAAAAGGAAGGAAATTGCGTAGAATATTGTTTGTTAGTTGAGTTTTTCTACAGAAAATCTGGCATTCATAACGTTATCATTTATTTACTATTTGGCCTAAAAAACACAGTATCTTTTACCGTTCAGAAAAATGAATAGAGAATGTATTATAAGACTTTGAGAATATAAATTAATATTCTGAATAGTCACAATATTTCCTGTGCGTTTTCGGTTACTTATTGATGATTTTCATTCATTTTCAATAGTGCTCCTACATTTGATATACTGACATGTTTATATTTCCATTTGATATTCTAGATATACATTTAGTAATATTGGCAGTTTCTGAGCCATTGTTATATAATGAATACACTGACCTATTACTTGATGAAAATCAATATCCGTGATAATAATTAAGCAATTTTCAGAAAAACTATTTTTATTCTAGACGCGGTTTGCTAACACTGTAGCTTCATCGGTAGTATTGCAGTTTTCTGATTTTCTGGACACCTGAAACTAAGAACACCTAGGCTAAAATTTTTTGGTTTTCATCAACAGTCTATAAGAGTTATATATTTGATGATTTTCGACAGTTGAAGTTGATGGAATTGAGATATTCACAACTAAAAAACCAAATAAAATTCTCTGTAAATGTTCCTAACTTTAGTAGATACTTTTTCACTTTTTTGATATTGAGTCTCCGCTCCAGGATTACATGAAATATATTTGGAAATTCTAGCTTTTATTTTTCCTGCTTCAACTCCCTATTCAGTTCACATAATTGATAATAATTGTTTCGGACCAGGATGCTTTCCAAAAGCCTGAAAGGATACCAATATCCTACCTATTCCAAAAATCCAAAATGTTCATATTGTTTCACAGTTTAGGCCGATCAATATACTTCCAACCATTTCTAATATTATTGATCCACTAGTATTTGGTCAATAGAGAAACTATCTTTCATATAACAAAATATTGCCAAAACAACAGCACCAAGTTAACTGATCACGTTTCCAATTCAATGAACGATGAAAAAACACATATTGATAATAATAGATTTGAAATATGTACTTTAGTTTAAATTATATGTCAGTCAGATTATATGTCAAAATTATATTGGTATCCGTAGGTAAAGTGTTTTTGAAAGTGAAGTGCTTTGAAATGGTATCTAGAGGAGTTAGCGAATGGAGTATAATGGGTCCAGTATTACTATTCACGTACACTGCTGATTTCGCCTCTTACATGAAAAACTCTAAGTCTCATCAATATGCTGATGAAACTTTGATAGTTTGCCTTCTCATCTGTAACTTTTCTCACTTTTATGAGAATTAAGATGACTGTATGGCTTTTTTGATATCGAAATCTCATGAGCTGTTGCTCAATGAAAATGTAAATGTATATTTGGTGATAATAACAATGAATTTTTTTTCTATCCCAACGTCATTATGAAAAATAAATGGAAAAACACTCATTTCCAGTACTCGATGTGAATATCTTGATCTTCATATCAAAGAATCACTGAAAGTCGAAAAAAAAGTGTCTCAACTTGTGAGACATATTTATTTCAATTGAAGGGGTTATATTTTTTCAGGAGTGATTAATTTTTTGGGAAAAAATTCGTAATTCATTGAAGTGTATCTATTTTCTATAATGTTACTCAATTTGTTACTGAAGAGCCTTAGGTCAAGTGTCTTAAGGCGAAACATCGGTGTTTACCAGTGAGAATGGCAGTGTTCTATGTAAGTGTAATTTGTTACCATTCATTAAAAGTAGAACTCATGTGAATGATATCTGATTATTATTCCACAACAAATGTTTGGAATACAAACTGAATAGAGAAAAGTATCTTCCGTATAATTCAGTGTTCATATAGAAGTATTTGTTTCGAAAGAATTTTTTCTTTCGTATAATTCAATGTTTATATGGAAGAAGCTGTTTCAGGAGGACTTTCTTTCGATTTGTGTCTGACAGTTACTTCTTTGCATGATCTACGCATCCATGTATAGAGTTGTTACTTCCTTCCTTTCTTTGGGAGATTCTCTCATCCTTCTCTATTTGTATCAAGATGGAGTAGTAGAAAGTCGAACACTTTCCCAAAAAATATTCATTTCATACTGAATTTTTATATGAAGCGATCTTATCTCACAAATGATATAAATTACTTCATGTGTGAAACCCCAATCATGTCAAAACTTTCTGCTCTGGAATATAATGGACATCATAATCATCGAAATATGAGTATACGATGCAAAACATGCATGTATAAGTTACGCTTACGGTATAAAAAAAATAGATGATGATTATGAATATCCCCATTTGAATAAAAATGATTTCTCATTCGACTTTGACGCAAAGAGCTCATGCCCAGACTTGCGGATAGGATCAATTAACGAATAAATTAGTTCACCAATGCTCAGTGAAGGGAGAAATTGGAGAGACTCAACGTTCAGGATAACTCTCTGTGGAGGATGGCGCGATGTCTCGATAACAGATACGAGCCCATGCCTACCATAGAGGTAGGTAATGAAAGTTAGGGAACCGACGTTTGGAAGGCCAGGGTGTTCGGAAAATATTTCCTTAATGTTCACCCAACAAGGCAGGCAGCACCGAAGAGCATAGAAACATCACCAAGACGGCGAGGAGGGTGCGTTCAATGCCTCCGCCATGCCTAAACGGTGAAGATCTTGCTAAAATCCTCACCAACTTTGGGGAAACGAGAGGCACTGTAAAACGAATTCCACTACACAAGGCACTTGGCAGCAATGGCATTGGAGCAATTCTACTCCGGAACCTGTCGCGCAAAGGTCTCGTACACATGGGACATATCATCAACGGGATAATCAGATTGCAACATTACCCAGACTGCCTGAAGCGTGCGGAGGTAATACCCTTTCTTGTGTCGAGAAAACCGAAGAACCAAAGAGGGAGCTACCGACCGATTTCGCTACCTAGCCCAATCCCAAGATTGCGGACAAGATCCTATTGAGCAGATTTCTCCGTCTGTTCCGGAGGAACAGTTTGGATTCAGGCAGGGTCGTAACACGACTTGTCCGACTGGTCCACGGAATAAAGGAGGCCTGTCACTAGAAGAAAAATACAGTCCTGGTTCTGTTGGACATATATAAAGCCTTTGACACCGTTTGGACAGAGCGATTTATCGCGAAAAAGTGGACGGCACACATTTGTTCAAATCTGTTTAAAATCTGTTTTTTCGTTAATCAGCTGTCGCCCTCAAACGAATAATAACTCTCAGAAGTTGAGAAACTTGTGCGTGCTGAGGACTAACGAGGTCTTACCTTTTAACGTGTGATTCCTAACACGGTTACAGAATGATTCCACCTTCAACCAGATGAATTATGTCGAGATGATACTGCCATATATGCCCATTCTTACTCTAGTGAGGTGGCAACACGCCAAATACAGATTCACCTGGATCGGTTAGTTGTACCGTACATGGAGACGAATAATAAGATAAGGCTAAATCCGTCGAAGGCTGAACTTGTCAATTTCACAAAGAAATTCACCGATGTGAAGATCTTCAGGAAATTGACGATTCAAGGAAAGTGTGTGGAGGAACAGAAAAGAGCGAAGTATCTGGAAGATATCTTGGACAAGCGCTTGAATTTTCATGAGCAGTATTCGTTCTATTCTTTCACTAGAAATTACCCTAGAAAATACGAACGGTTTTATATAGCGTGATAATTTCCACTTGCGAGAAAATAACGCTCATATCTTGATGAATCTTGATGTTGCCATTTAAATTGCATGGATAGAACCGTGTAAATAATTTCACGAATAATGAACTTTCTGTAAGGAATAAGTTTGAGAAATAATTGAACAATCATTGTATCACTTCTTGAAATGGGTTGCAATTTTTTTGTTCCAACTGGAGAACTTTTTTCTAAACCGAACAATACCAAAACTTTGTACCGACAAAGGTTGAGTGACTTGACTTCGAAAAAATTAAGAACGAACTCCCGTTGTCTATCCTTCTGCCTAGAATCGCATGCAATACCACCGCCATACTAAATCTAGCAAAAGTCTTTCAAATATGTTTGCAGTTGTTGATAAAGAAGTATGTTTCCATTAGAAAAATTATTCTATATTCAATTTTTAAATAAATAATGCTGATAGATTAGTGTATTTTCTTTGGCCAAATGATTCCATCATCGATTTTTTGAACAAATAACGCCAACTTCGCTCCATGCACCAGTGCTCCATGTTATTGAATTAGGGTGAAGCAAAACACAACGTGAAAGGGTAGTGGTCCGAAGTAAATTTTATATTCCATTTTACTGCCTCATACTGAAGTCTGTCTTTTTACTCATTTGAATTGATTCGGGTTAATATTCTCGAATGTTTTATTGTTTTTCGTATTGTCGCAAAAAGAAAAAAATAACTGAACTGAGTTACTGAAATTTAGAGTGTAAAATGATATTTTCTTCTCCAACAATCGCTTAAGATATAATAATAATTTGTGATATGTCTAAAGAAAAAAATTACATTGTCTAGTGTCGAAAGTGGATATAGTTGTTACTGGTTGGGTATTACGTTTTCGCTTTGTTATTTTGCTCGATATTTTGTATCGACATTCATTTCACAACCACATGCAATTCATCTTCGTTCATTCGTGAAAATGAAGTGCCATAATTCATTCAACAGATGTGAGTTTTCATCTTCACGATCGAATTTTGCAGGTGAGTCATAACTGGTTCAGCAAAACGAATAAAGTGACAATTATGTTGTTAAAAATATTCGGATAGTGAATAACATCTGAAATTATCTACTGGAACATTCCAAAGCACTACAGATAGATGGGATACATGGAAAAGTTTGACATTCACGTATATAAAGATTTAAGAGGAAAGAACTAGATGTTTTGAATGCATTTTAAGACTATCGATATATACATCGATTTTCATCAGAAAGAAGAGTATAAAGTGTTAGTACAACATCCCTCCCAACGATTCATCTGTCATAAGTGATCTAATAATTGAAGATAGCTTGTGTTCCTCAGTTTTCGAGAGGATGATCTACATTTCAGTGAATGATCAAAACAAGGTATGTATTGGTCGGTCGGTAGCCGATCGGTTCGACGTGCGTACTTTGTTCAGTCACTCAATTGACCAATTGATTCAGTATGTATATATTTCAGTTTCATTTTTATCCATTTTGAATAATGAGATATGATTTATTTACTATTTTTTGACTAAGTAGTCAACCTAAAATGTTTATTATACAAAAATACTGTATTGCATTGCAAATACTGTATTGATTGATACAGTTATACAGTATCAATCAAGTAGATCAAAGTACAATAATGTAGTTCATTTCTGTAATGACTTGATCATTAATAATCATTTTTCATTTCATGGATTCATTGTAATGAATAATTATATCATGAAAAACATGTTTTGGTGAAAAATATACGATCGTACTCTGAATTTGAGATGTTTCAAATCACTTTTCAAATTGAATAATCAGTTTTTGTGACATAAGTTACAAAAAATTATTTCAGTACATCCTATGAACTGATTTTGCAAATTTTACCTGTTATCGCTTTCACTAATAACCACTTGAGTTAGGTATCAAATATTCTTTTTATATAAAATCTAGTCCATTTCCACCAAGAAAGCTACTGTGTTAGCAAAACGCTTCTAGAGATCAAAATGTGTTAACAGACCAATACCAGTTAATAAGCTATGTTTCGTGAAACATATTTCACATTGAAAAAAACTCTTTCGAAATCTGTGGAGTTAGATGGGAAATGAAATGAAATCAAAGAAGATAAATTGGTTTTGATGACGGAGGCAGGTTTCAGTCCAGAAAACATAATTTGTGCAATCCTTAGTTTTTTTGATTGGTAATATTATATTATTCGAGAAGATGCTGATGAATAGCGCACTTAACATTCTAACAAACCTGTATGAAATTTTCTTTCACATTTTTTTTTCAAATTGTGGACGATAACTGAAAAAACAAATGATAACCAAAGCCATAATGAATTTTAATTTTCTAGAGTTCAAAATCGGCCTTTCAAAATAGATTTCATTGACGGTGACGGATCAAGGAATTAATTCTGATGGACATTACTCACAATCAATTAACAAGCACGGCGCTCGACGATGATTAACCATCAGCCTCTGCTTTCTCTCTCCAGAGAAATATTTCACTTAACACCATCCCATTACACCGTCAAACTACCGACATTCCTTCCCATATCCCCCTTTTCATTATGACTATATGAAGTGTAAGTGTTCAACTGACATTTATTGAATTGTTGATGGTTTCAAACAACTTAACTGTTATGTTGAAGATATAATCACGAATCACTTGAATTGTATTATTGGTTTTTACTTCTTGTTGGAAGATTGCTCACGTTCAGCATTTTCCCAGAAAGGGCCAGAAAAATGTTCCAAACAACTACAGACTAGTCGCTTTGCTCTCAGTGATATCAAAAATCATAGAGAAGCGGTAAACCACCATACCTTTAAATATTTGGAAGGCTTCAACATCTTGAGCGATCACTAATATGGCTTTCGGTCAACAAGCGACCTTCTATCATATGTCACACTTATTTGGAATCACGCAATCGAGAAACATGGAGAGTTGAGAGCTGTTGAGCTTGATATTCATAAGGCTTATGATGGTATGTTACATGAGGATTTGATAACCAAACTTTGATGATAGAGCTCTTCGAACAATTTTTTGTGTATGGCTCTTCAGTTTCCTGAAAGAACGTTCTCTGTAAGTGGCTGTCCAGTGATATCTGTCGAAAACTATTTACATCAACTCTGGTATTTCCCAGGGATCCATATTGTCTCCAACTCTCTTTATATCGTTTATCAACGACTTATTGCAAAAAAAATGAAACCAATATATTTTTTTTCTGACGACAGCACACTTGTCTGGTCATTCCATTCAGATTTCAGGAGTGTAATATATCGTAACAAAATCATGTCCTTAGAATTGCAAAGGCTGCTTCTGACAAGCTTGGAACACTGTTCCAAAACAGAAAACTGTACACACCTAAGCAAATTTTGATGCTTTATGAAGCTCAGATAAGACCTTTTTCGGAGTATTATTCTCATACAGGGAACTCCGCTTCTAAGCTGCTGTATTCCATCCAGAAAAGGGCCACTCGCCTAATAGGAGATTCGAATCACTTGCAACCTTGAGTAAAATTTTTTTTTTGAGTAAAATTGTTCATTCCAGTTTCATTTGCTTCTTCAATATGCCCAAGCAGTGCCCTGCATTACCGCCCGATGAATGATTATAGAGAAAATATCATTATTACTTTTTGTGAACTGACTCAAACGCATGGATATTTCTGTGTGTTTTTTTTGGCGGTAGTGAATAGCAGATCCAATTTGAAGTTTTCAGAATCACATATAACATTTTGAAACATTGATATTGATATAAATAGCCATTATCAATACGGATAACCTAAATTATGCATGAAGTTGTACCTTATTACTATGAAAGCAGAAAAAAAGGAGTTGAAGAAAATGAGAAATGTAAGGAATCGTTTGACTTATTTCCGCTATTTTCTTATTTTAGTAACAAAAGAGTCGTATTGTCCAGCTGAAAATGACAAGTTTGAAAAAGGGTTTTCGAATTGAAGGATCTGATTTGGACGCCATCTACAGTAAAATACAGAAATATTGTACTTCCTTTTCAATACTCGTCACTGTAAATTGACTCATTCGCTCTTACGCAGTAGGCACTTCAATGTAACCATTCAATATAACACTGAATGAGGTTCACCTTTCTGTTTCAATTACGAAAATAACATAAGAAAGTCAAAGATCCAGAAAAAATACTAAATGCTTCTCATGTGTTTCCTAAATAGGAATATTCATTATCAATCTGATCAGTAACAAAATATATAGGGTTAAATGAATCAAACCTCTCAACTTATGATCGAAATCCTTTTTCCATAAACCATAAAAGAAACTCAAGGCTTTTTTTACACTCCTTCAGCTAGACTCCTCTAATTCTTGAGATCCGTGACTTCAGCAGTATCCAGTAGTAGACCCACCTCAGACCTGTGTGTTACAATGCAGCCAGTCACGACAAAAACGATCTCCTCCCCGCGTGAAATAAACCTTTGAATTTTCAAGGTTCAAGCGAGAGAGAGAGAGATAGATATGTGGGGTATGAATGAGAACATTGGAGTGCTTATTACTCCGCCATGGCGGTGAAAAGGATTGAAGCGACACGAGTGAGGAATAAAAGGATGGCTGTACTTCAGAGAATGATTGAAGCAACGCTTGAAATAGGAACTCGGACTCAAATTATATGGCGAAAGGGACATCATAATGATAATCTTGGATATTTGAAAGCCCACGAGGAGACCACAAAAGGCACAAGAAACGATAGCATTAGATGAAATGTTAGAAAAATGAGTAGTAAGAGCGAAGAGAGGAAGAGGATAAAGAAATGGATCAATAAGAATGGCAGCGGGAATGAGATAACGATGTGACTGGGCAACTGCTCTACTGAATCTGTAAAGCAGTCGTGTGTATGAATCACTGGATCTGTAGAGGAAGGCAGTTCAACTGTTCACGGTGCACGGTGATTTTCCGGGTTACCTGGCCAGATTCAACTTTGCACCAGAGGTGCCCTACCTATGTGGATGGCGGGAGCCTGATACGGCAGTACAGATGATTGGAAGATGTATGGACGAAAATAGAGTTGGGTGGCGATAATGGAAAGAACGACTGGAACAAGAAAAGGAAGGGGTGCAATTGAGAAATAGAAATGGAAGTGAAAATGAATGGGTACATGTTGCGAATTAATGGGTAGAGAGTGTGGTGAGGGTCGAACGGAGGAGTGAGAGGCAAGGTACTGAGTGGCAACAACAGAAAACTTGAATCGTGACGATCTTTCCAAACCGGGCAGACTTTTTTAAATACACATTTTCTGATTTATGAAACTCTAATGTGGTTCTTAATGGCAAAATAAATGTACATATATACATATGTACATATGAAATATCTGATATTCACTTAGAATTGTTTAAGTAAGTTTCTAATGATATTGCAATGAATTGTGAATTATTTTTGAATTAATAAAGTTTGGGTCTTCGACCCCGCTGGTTTGGATGAGTATGGGCCCTTTGACAGTGGTGTTCTATTCCGTTCGATTCTTTCGATTTATTCCTGTTTTAATATTTTTAGTAGTTTTTATGCTTTTAGTTATTAGAATGATTCTAGTCGCTTTTATGCTCTTAGTTGTTCTCATGATTTTTTTACCTGGCAGAACTATATTACAACAACTGTTGTATAATTTGTTGAAATTAACAAATTCAGAATATGATTTCACATAATCCGCTTTTAGTATCAACAGTCAAAACGTCCTGAGGTAATTTGACTTAAACTATTTTAGTTTTTAATTTTTATTTCTTGTTAGTTTTTCAATTTTCAGTTGTTGCTTGTATTTCGTTTCATTGTTATTTCAGTTTTTTTGCCTAATATACTGGTTATTTTTCAGCTAATCTATTCAATTTTTTTGATTAGGTATATCAGGAATTTCACATCATTTCATATCATATTAGAAATCCGAAATAATGAATTGCATGATAGAAATAGGGTTATTAGAGTTTTAGAGTTTATATCTGGTGGTTTGAAATTAACGGTGTGATTTATTTCATAATATGGGTTAGTTCAACACCCAACATCTCTCACTTAATAGCTTGGGCTCTCAATTTTCATAAAAATTATGTACTACTTGAGTGTAGCGATATATGAGTGATCTTCTTCATATGTTTTCAAGAAAACAATTCATGCTTGAATTTGATTACAAAGTTATGTTTATTATCATCATTTCAAACCATTTTATCCATTCATTCAGTTATCATAATTGTCTTAACGATATTTTGGAAGATCCGGAAAATATTTTATATCACCAATATTGATTTTCCAATAAAATTTATATTCATGATAGTTCAGTTTCTTATTGTGTAGAAAGGAAGGTGAAACATTTCATCTGACTGAGTTGAGAACGTTGAATATCAAACTCAATTTAAAACTCGATACTAATCATTACTTCATATTTAATATGTTTCCTCTTCTTCGATATCCTTAGAAAAATATTGAAGAAAATTTTCTAAATCTAAAAATTGTTTTCAGTCATATCATCTTTGAAAACAATCATTCATACCATTTTGATATCTCATCGTTTCAAGAATCGGTTCGGATTTTAACGCAAAGAAAATAGTCCGCATTATTTTCAGAATTTTCTCCATTTCTTTTCCCAAAGCCGTCCTTATTCAAACGACGCTCAGCTCCTATAAAAGTCCGATCATATAGGTCGATAGAACTTCAGATAAGGCCATTGTTCTAACGAGCTTTTTGAAATTTCCAGTGGCGATCTTTCCATCGAAATGACCAATAAGATATTTCAGGCCACCTACCTCTTCTTACTGAAATTCCATTACATAAATGGAAGAGTACAAGAAGTCGAATGAATTTTTTATAGGTAGGTCGTTCGGTGAATTGTTCTGGAAAATATAATGTGAACTGAAAATGAGGAAAATTCGAGAAAACGTAATTTTCTGTTGATATTTACTAAAGTCGGGGCTTTCAAGTTATTTTATGAGACACCGAGATCTATTTCGGGGGGTGTCTTTATAGCATGTATATACATTCTTCAACTTGAAGTTTTCATTTTACGAGTTCATGAAGTACCTACTTATATATTCAGTTTTTCTTTCTCTATGACATTCAATTCATCAAAAATTTTCTGAAACGAATCAACTGAATTAATTTTCTCAAGTTTGTTGGTACTGTTTGAACTGATTGGATTGTGAAATTTCGCCATCATCTTAGCTGAAATTTTAGAATGGAATTTTCAGTCAAATACGCTTTTGAAAAACAATTCTATACAATTTATCGAGTATTCATCTTCGAATAATTATAAGAAGAAGTTAGAAGTGTAAAACATTCGGACATCCGACATCGGTAATGTCGCGTTACCGTTACTCACTGTTTGTACTATCAAATATATCACAGCCTATCAAGATACTTACGTATCAACCCAGCCTGCATGTTCTGGAACTGAAACTTTCTATCAGCAGATTCCACGATCAAAACTCATGCAGGCTTGATAGGCAACGAGAGATTTATTGAACTACCAAAGGCAGGCATCAGAACAGGACAACGCATTGAAAATGAAAGTGGCGCTGAAGAGTGTCTAATCTCAGCAAAGAGTAGGTTCAAGCAAAATAGAATGGAAGGAACAGCATGGAAAGAGTATTGTGAAAACTATAGTATACAGTATACCCATTTAGTACCAAAAATCCCAGCGGAAATATGGCATAAAAAAATTAATTACGGACGAAAACAATTGTCACAATAACCAGACTGAAATTCGGACATGCATGCTATCCAGCTCATTTCTACAAAATAGCAATCATCGATTCAGACAAATGTGCCACGTGTAACGTAATAACTGATATCGATCATAACTGTTCTGAATATTAGGAATAAACCAAATATTTTATGGAAATATTGAGACCTGAAAACATAATACCACCGTTAAATATACTGCACGTACTAGCACTGAACAAAGTAATAGACGCTATGATCAAATTCGTAAAAGATTGTAACCTGAAGTTGTAGAGGAGACTTGATATGATTTCTACGTGCACATGTCTCTATCCTTAAAATTCTTTCTTTCCGCGATCTACCTAATCTGTGCAAAGTCACTCTGATCGATCCCTGGGTGTGACAAGTAATATCCTAAAACCCGTTTCCTGTTTTTCGAAAATTGAGAAAAAAAAGTTTAGTTGCTGGCTATTATGAACTATGCGTCCGACGGCCATAAAAAAACACCAAATGTAATGACAAAAGCGAGATGCATAGAATATCTTTGCTGTGATCACTTGGGCCCCTTCTCCATGTGAAAGAAATACTTTATCAAAAACTCTCGACTTACAGTATACTTGAAGTATTCAGAACATTTTACGTGACATAATCTGACAATGCCAAGTTGGCAATTCAATTTTCCATGTTGTTTACACTTCGGAATATATTGATATTTTCCAACGATTTTTCACATTATGGTCAATAAATTGAAGATCTCAATAAAAAACTTTTGTGATTACATTACTTTCATGTGAAGTAATCATACTCGATAATGTTCTAGAAGCTCTACCAATATTATTCAAATCACAAATAATGTAAGGTTTATTCCCTTTTAAATCTGATTTTCCGTTAATCAGCTGTCGCCCCCATACGAACGACAACTCTCAGAAGTTGAGAAACTTGTGCGAGCTAAGGACTAACGAGGTCTTATTTTTCAACGTGTGATTCCTAACACGGTTGCAGAATCATCCCAGCGTCGATCAGATAAATTCTCTCGAGAAAAATATCTGATCGAGGCGGGAATCGAACCCACGGCCTTCCGATCGTGAGTCGGGTGCACTACCACCGCGGCCAATTCCATAATTCCACATTATAGATAGTATTTGATTTTCTCAAATGGGTTGTAGAATATTTCATTTGTATTTTGAGATTTTAAACAACTTCATATTGTTTTTTGAAATTTTTATACTATTTTCATCCGGAGAGAAAATTGACTTTCTTTGTTCTTAAAATATAGTTTTCTTTTTTCAATTTTACATCGAATATATTTTCTCAGAAAGAGTTGATCTGAAGAAAATAATTTTTGGGTTATATCTAGAGTTTTATGTTTTATTTCAACACCCACTACTCTCCTACTCGTATAAAATGAGGATTTTCTCCAGCAAATATCTGCAAATGGTAAATTTCCATTTTCTGTTTGTAATATTAACAGGTGGCGCTTTTTATATACAGGGGTGATTGAAACTAGTGTTCACTTTTTCTTCTTTTTTTCAGATGGCGTTTTGTGCTACTGTAGTGTAACGAAAGAAGAACAACACACACTGTAAGATTCCAGACTACGTAAGTTTCATCGGAAATGTATCTAATTTTCGAATGGATTATGAACATGTCATTGAATCAAAGCAATAACGATAATTTTTACTCTATTTTGAAAAAAAAAACAGGTTACAAAATTAACTCAAACAGTATCACAAAAAATACATCCACAATACATTCTGATTTGAGTTCAACTGAATTGAATGATTATTCAATTTTTTTTCGAACTTGAGAGAATGCTGGAGAAAAAAAAAATTTCTGAATTTTTTTTCACTGTCATTGGTTTCTATTCAGTAGATTATTCTTTTGAAGTAACTCCAAATATCTCCAGATATTTGGGGATAATGGGAGAATAAAACAACAAATACAGTCATATAATTAGCTTCAACAGTGAATACTCCATTAAAATGAACTTACTTTATGAACCCCTTGATTCAAATGCAAATTAAATGTTTCAAAATTTTACCATGCTCATACGTCATAATAAAAAACACAACGTACTCGAAACCTAAAAAGCACTCCACTCACGTCAAATATCCCGGTGTCGCCCAACATTTCGGTAATTACTGTGGTATTTTCCTGCTTTTAGAGATGATATCGTAAATTTTCCAACGCGAAGTGTCACTCGTGGCCAAATATGGTGGTTTTGCTGACCCGTCCGATTTTTTCAGGAAATTGATTCAAAATGGTGTCTCTGTCGATGTACACTGTAACGAGCTTTTCCATGTTAGTGTTGAACTCAATAAAAGGATACTCCACTGGCGGAAAATCGATAAGCGGATTACAAGGTGTTTCCTTTCGAGCTCATGATGTCAATTCGCAGTTTCTGGTATGTTTTTCTAGTCAATTCAGACTCCACAACAAGAGTGGCATGCGGTGTAATGGAAAGAAAGTGGATGAAATGTGGAATCTGTCGAAGGATATTGAATTGCTTTGGAATTTCATTATGTCTCACACTTATCCATTTCTTGTGCTCCTGATTTTAGTTATTGACTAAGTTGAATGATAAGAAGCGTAACTCAATGACGAAAGTAACAGAGGACAAAAGTTATAATTTGATTCAAATATATGGATCAGGTGAAGCAGTTAAATTTAGAAATTTTGAAACTCTGGTAAACATTCTGTTCTTGTTTCTTGAAGGGCATTTGTTCATTCATTCGAAAAAAAAATATTTAGATGCGGTTGGGATATTTCTGAAACATTATGAATGCGGAATAGAATAGAAACGAAGAAATGCCATAATACTCCCTGGGTGGCTTCGAGAGTTATTAACATTATACACGTAGAACATGTGGCTAATAACCCAAACAGTAAATGACGTTGACATCCAAAACAAACATATTGACTTTTATTAGTTTCAAAGTTTCAGTCATCAAGATCTCATCATCGCTGCACATCTATTTCACCGTACTTTGAGCTTTACTAATAGACGATCTATAGTAAATATTCAGTTTCACAGATGATCAAATTTTTTGTTGTACAACTTGTTCAGTATATTGTTCACTATAGCACCAACAATTTTCAAAAATAAATGAAAGCTGTAGTAGTTGCGTTATTTTCAGATGGTATGACAAAAATAAGTTACAACTTGATTCACACAACTAACTAACGATAAACGAATCAATAACTTTCAAAGAGTAACTATGACTGGACAAAGATTCATTGGAAAATATATAAGAGTTAGAGAAACCAATAATTATTAAATGAAATAGTCATTAGCAATGCAATTAGTTTGGTGAAAGAGAACTATTACTTTATCATATTCGGCTGTTGGAAATTCAAATGAATACCTTGATTTCGAATTTGTCGTATTCTGAACCGAGTTCTACTTATGACAAACAACCCTAGGTCGTACGACTCAACCACATCCTAGAACTGGTAAAATTATACCATGTTCGTATATGCTAGCTCACATGTATGTACCATTTTCTTTTGCAATTTTTATATAGTCTTCAAAAATTACGGCCAGGATGTCATTCGATTTGTATTGTCACGTAGAAAAATTGAGGGAAAGTTCGAAAAGGCGCTGAGAAAAATTACAAAAGTTATAAACAAATAAGAGACTGAAAATGTGGTTTGCTTTTTCCGAATATCTCGAATGATAACATCAAATTTGCCGAAAAAAAGTTCTGACTCCTGAAGTTGTTCCTCTTTTATTAATAATTTCCACAGAGCCTAGAAACTAAAGCCAAAAACAGGTAGTTTAGCTTTTGCACGCGTTGCGTTAATCTAACACAGCAAAAAAAAATTTGAATAAAACAAATATGAAAATTAAGGAATAAAAAATTCACGTAGTTTTGGAATACATCAAGAATAATAATCCGCGGTTGAGAAATATTTGTCCTAATTTTTCCATCAATCATGCGATTGTTAATTAATATTTTTTCATAAACTGAAAGTTAACATGAAAACCCTGATAATTAACAAACTGAAACCCTAATTTTTTTTTGACTTCGCGAAGTTATTCTCAATAGGCTAATGTATAGATCACCGTTGCAAAAATTTTAAAATTTTTATTTTCCACTTTTTAATAACAAATAAAAATTAGATAAAGTAAATTAATTTTTTATTCTCAAATCTTAATTGTTTTGATGTCTAATGGTTGGAAGTTACCAATTTATTTCAATTTTTCACTGTTATGTTTTGAAAAATGTATAAACAGATACTTTTTATAACAATTTTTGTCGTAATATACTTATTGATGCAAATTATAATTTCTAGAGAAAATGGGTTACTTAAAAAAATATTTGTTGCCAAAAAATGCGTGTATTTATCAACAAAAGTTTTTTGCGACCAATCATTGAAACTAAAGAATCATTTTTCTACCTGAAAATCAAATTCTATTGTTATTTGCGGAGAAAATGTATCTACCAACGAAAACAACGAAAAAATTGGCGCCTGGTGAGCTGCTCAAACTGGTTCATTGTAGTTGCATAAAAGGATGAATAAACCGAAGTGAGTGCTAGAGAGCTGGACTTGTATTTCCATAAAAAAGTGTACAAATCGAAATGGGTGCTGAAGAGCTGTACTTCTATGCTCATCTTTATGAAAAAAGTGTTAGGGTGACACCTGCTCTAACAATACAAGGTCATCAGTTGATGATGACAATGATGCTGCTGATGGCTTGATCGGTCTATTACATGCAATCGATCAAAATAAAGACAACATTGATAACTATCAAGATCATCCAATGAAGAATACTGGAAGACGATAATGAGGGAGTTCACGAAACATCAGGACAAGAAAATATAGCAGAAAACGTAGATGATGAGACGCCGGCAAAAAAAACGATTCAAAAGATTGCAAAAGAGTAGTAAAAAATAATTGGAAACATTTGTTAACTATGCATTATGTAATCAAATAAATTTGAAAACAATATTCATTAAATTTTTTATTTTGTCAATATAATTCATTATTGTTATTGTACAATATCTATTCGACTATATTTCTAATGAAAACTTTATAAAAATTGTCAATTAAATACTTTATAAAAAATCTTTCTTCGTTTCAGTCAATAATGAAAGATAACAATAAATTAAAAATATTTGAGCAATGAAAAGAAGCTATAATTCGAATATAAAGCTGATATAT
>WOGN01002439.1:0-19321 GCA_015342105.1 Leptinotarsa texana
TATCCATGTGTTTATCTTTCAATTGGCACTCTACTGATTGATCCTTGAGAGTTTGCTCCAATAAACTGATTCAATCCGAAACGTTTGCATCTTCTTCGCAGCAGATAATTAGATTGTCTTTTAAACTTTACTTTGCTTTTAATTTTTTTGTGAACAGCTTTTATGAAAAACAGGAGAACATTTTGTGCACACGTAATGGATAAGGGGCTTCGATTTACAGCATTCAAATGACATTTTGTTGAGCACACTGGCACACTTACTTCAACTGTGTGGGACTCACAAAAAATTGCTGGCTTCGATCTGCTTATAGCCGTTGAACATTCGATGCAAATAACCATATAATCCGTACGCCTTTTACAAACTTTTGATATGCCTCTTATAGTTGCTAACTATCCACTTGTGGATAGTTAGCAGATGGCTCTTCTGACTTATCTTTTATTGTAGGCGAATCTAGATAACCTCCTCAGGAACGAGACATTCCCTAGCAATAACATAATTCCAGACCGGTCAATTTTGCCCCCTTCAGTTGCTGTACTTGCCTCTTGTAAGATGACGGAACTTGGTTGGTCAAGATACAGAATTGATGAATTTTCCCTGTTGCAACTAACAAGGTGAAAATGCTGGAATATATTTTAAAGTTTTCTTTCTTAGCTTGTGGTGTCCGCACGAATTCCCCATCTATGTCCGATCGTATAATATACGATGAATAAACTAGACCTATTATAAACGAGCTTTAGTCCATACTCCTAACTTCGAGGTGGTTTAGATTAGTGTAGGAGTATTATCGTCACTGCATTTTCTTCTACAAATTAAAGAGGTTGGAAAAATATGTCACTGAGGAATATTTCTCTTTAAAGTTCTCTTAGTAACCTTGAACACCAATTAGGGCCTCAGGTATTATTGGAATAAGAGGGCAGGACACGGACTGGGGTTGATTCTTGTCTAGTATTGAAAGTGTGCTTTCGGGAACTTTCTATATTCAGTATTGCGGGCTTCTTTCCAACGATGAAGGGAATATAATGATATTCAAAATTACTGATTATAAGTAAAGAAATATCATTTGAAAGAAAATCGTCCTGTCGTCTCCGCCTCTGGAAAAAATCCTGCATTGAATTTGTAGAACTATTCATAAAAGTTCTTACTCCAAAGGGTGAGTTTGCCAATGTACCCTTAGACTGAGTCACTGCGTAAAATCTATGATAGATGTTACCTCCGTAGATCACCTCCTCTTCGTTTTCTAAGAACTCCACCACTTGCAGATTAGGGAAATGTTCTATTTTTTCTGCAATTAGGAGTCTGATTAAATCAGATATATCTTTCGAGTTTACTTTTTTTGCCCAAGCTTCCAGATAATAGAGCTCTTAAATCGGAAGGATTAGGGTTTATCACATTGGAGAGAGCTCCCAAGAACTCTATGTGTTTGTTCGAGCCTAGGGTCAACGCAAGTGTGAAGATGATTGGTCTTGTGTCTACGAGGAAATGAATCATAAGAGGTTGTTAATATTTGTTCCCACGATACAGGTTTTTATTAGTCTCTGTTATTGTCAGATACGGGTCCTTGAGGGTATGAACGCGAGCAACTTTTACTATAGTTTGTACATTAGTTAAGCGATTCTGTATATTATAAACTAATCCTGCATTTAAATTTCGATACAGTTCATGGAGAAGCGGGGGAAAGAATAGGTTGAGTTCCTCTTCAGAATATATCTCTAGGGCAAGGATATAAGGCATCTCGTCATTGGTAGTGAATAGAGGTAATGCTTTCTTTAGAATCTCTCGGTCAGTTAGGCTTGCAGTCTTGAGAGATACGACATTAATACTGTATATGTATATATCATTAATTATCCTAATGAGCTCTATATTTGATTTTCTTTTTGCTTGCGTGATGAAGAAGTATTTATTAAACAAATGCTAATCGAAATGACGCAATTGACAGAGAATTGAGACTCAGATAGTAAACTTATCATCCAGGCCTCTGATTGAATGGTTAGCAAATGTTGATAATGGGAGGCCTCCCAATACGCTAGGCCATAGTAGGAATATTAAAAGATCCCATGTAGTGTGCTTACCGGTGTGCTTTTTTAAAAATAGTAACAGTGTTTCAACTGAAAAGACTATAAAGGCTCTATCTGGTATCCAGTCATTTTTTGCAATATTTTCTGTCGCAGTACTTATCATGCAAATTATAGTATCGGGCCACGGGAACCACTTTTTAAAAAGCCTTTATTTGGATTTACAGACTTTATTGTACAGAAGTTACTCTAACAATCGTACTAACAGAACTGACTCTTCCTTCATGATAAGTAGCTTTTATAAGTTTATTATAACTTAGTCAGCATTTGATAAATAAGCATAAAGGAGGGTTTTATATACATAACTCCTATCCCTAAGATGAAAATAATACATTAATATTATTTTTATCAACCTTTTCTAATTGAATATTGTCTTGGTTATTTTTTATTTTAAAACATTTAAATTTGTTCTTATATTTGAAATGTAAAATAAATATGTAAGAAGTATAATAATTAAAAATATACAAATATACATTGAAGTATAAGAAGTACTGTCTTCTTCTAAAGGTTCGTTTACACCTGCGAGAAAAGTTGCGACATTTGTTGCGCAAATGGTGTTGCATAGTTTAAACACACAGATGCAAGTTTTGCTGACAGTTGGCTGCGAGTTATCGTGCGAGCTCTCGCGCGAGCCAGTGTCAGTGTTTGTTGCGACAGTTTTTGCGACATTTGCTATAAATCCGTTTACATGTGACAGCATTCAGTGCAATTCCAACTCGCGCAAGTAGACCGTGGTCAGTAGCTGTTCGAACATGCGACGAAGCAGACGCGTAAAAACTGCTGCTGCCGTTGTTTTAGTAGATTATTGGTTTAGAGAAAGACAGAAAAAAAGGAATAGGAGTGTCTGGGTTAGAAAATGGATTGAAAGAAGGCGAGATTTGGGAGCTTTTGCAACATTAGTTAATGAGTTACAAATAGAAGATTCACAACAGTTTAGGAATTTTATTAGGATGTCTGCTGTAGAGCTAGAGGAATTACTATCTCTTGTTGGGGCAAAAATTCAAAAAAAGGACACCATTTTAAGGGAATCGATATCAGCAAGTCACCGGCTGATAGTTACTCTGCGCTTTCTTGCCTCTGGTAAGTATAATGGCATGATTTTCTGACTGTAATTCTACATAATATTGTGTTTTAGGTGACTCGTATCATTCTTTGATGTATCTATTCAGAATCCCAGTATGCACCATAAGTAAATTTATACCGGAAGTGTGTGCAGCAATTTATGACAAAGTCAAAGAAAGGGTAATGAAGGTAAGGGTTTTCACATTAGCATATGGAGTTTTATAAAATACTAATTATATGAATTGATAATTATTTAATAATTATTCAACTAACATAATATTAAAATATTCTAAACATAACCGGTTTCGATGTATAAACTTTATTCGCAAAAGGATGTGAAAAATGAATTGATGTTTCTGTTACAAAGCAATACAACTATAGCTGAACAAAAAAATGTCCTAAAATCCCAGATAGTCATAGAGGAAAAAGAAGAATAATATAAAATATGGCATATGGCAATAAGTTTAAAACAAAGTTGTTAACAAAGAAGATTCATGTCCTGGTTCTTCCTGCTGGTCCATTTGTTGAGTATGCGAATATGGCACTTGGTACTGTGGTGGATAAGACGACGAAGAGCCGTCGCTGCCATAAGGAGACGGGGTAGACCGCGCAGCTGGTTGGGGATAATGAAAGTGTAAGGGCCTAAAACGTTTGTAAACTAAACCAAGCGCTTCAGCTTCACCTATGTTTGTAATCGCTTCCATAACAATTTGTTTAAATATACGTTTATTAGCAGGGTTTTTGATCTGTCGCAGTTCTGAGGCACAGAAATCACCAAACACTTGTTCCTCATCATCTTTCTCACTAAGCTGTCTCATCGCTTGCTGAACATAGAGTGGCATTTCCTGAGAAGGTTTTATTTTTCTTTTCTTGACTGGAGGAGCTTGTATTTCTGCGTCTGTATCTGCTTGGGGCTCATTAATTGATGTAGAAGAGTCATCCATATATTCGTCCCCCAATCCCTCACCTTGCAACGTTTCATCGTTCTGCTTTTGCTTTGCTTTCATTGTCTGTAAAGAACAAGAGTACATGTATTTCTAATATATGTTGGAAATCAATTTGTCGATTTCATTGTTTATTGTTTAATTTATCTAATGTAATTAATTCCATAGCGTAAAAGAGTCACAATTAAGTCACATCTATTAAATGGTGTGATAAGGTATGTAGACGGTTACATAAACTGTTGACAGTGTTTTTTTTGTTCTAGATGCCTGGAAGCAAAACTGAATGGGAAGAAATTGCTAAAGGATTCGATGCCACATGGAATTTTCCAAATTGTATTGGTGCACTCGATGGCAAGCACATTGTAATGCAAGCACCTCCAAATAGTGGTAGCTTGTATTTCAACTATAAAGGAACCTACAGCATTGTCTTGCTCGCAATGGTGGATAGCTGTTACAATTTTACCTACATCGATGTTGGCTGCTGTGGAAGGATTTCTGATGGAGGGGTGTTTAACAATACTTCTCTAAAAGAAGGTATTGTGAACGAGGCCTTAGACCTACCAGATCATTCAGCATTGAGAGGGAGGCAGCGTCCAGTGCCGTATGTGATCGTTGCTGATGATGCTTTTGCATTAAGCACATACTTAATGAAACCGTACCCTTTCCGCGACCAACCTATTAAGCAACGTGTGTACAACTATAGGCTATCTCGATGCAGAAGAATAGTTGAAAATGTGTTTGGGTTGGCTGCAAATAGATTTAGAATTTTACGAAAGCCTATCCTTTTATGTCCTGAAAAAGTGAGGACTGTTGTGTTGGCAATATGCACGTTGCATAATTATCTAATGAAAGGAAAAGAGTCCGTTAAGAGGTATGCCCCCCTAGGAACATTTGACATGGAAGACAATGGTATCGTGACTGATGGATCCTGGCGTTCAGAAGGAGGTGTTCCTGATGGGAACTTACTTCCTCTACAGGCAACAAAAAGCAGAAACCACCCAAAGGCTGCAGATCTAGTTCGTACAGAGTTCACAGAGTATTTTTCATCTTCCCTAGGACAGGTTCACTGGCAGTATAGGCATATTTAGATGTTTTACATGATAGGACCAAAAGTGATCCCAACTGTATTTTTTGTAAACAATGAAACTCTTTTGGCCCAGTTAATTGGTCAAAAAGTTCAAATACATTAGTATTAGATGTTACGGCTATTTTTCGGATGTATAAAACGAATATGCTCTAAAAACCACAATAATATCACTTTTTACGAAGAAGAAGACTTACCATATTTCACAAACCGAATGCTGTGCCCAAAAAAAAATCATTTTTGAAACTGAAAACATGGAAAACATACTGGCGTACTGAGAAATGTTTATACTGGGTTCATCTTGGACCCATGTTGTAAATTTTTATTTAGGTATTTTTGTTTTAAAAAATTATGGAAAAGTACTAATATTATTACAAAAAAGGACAACTTTGCTAAAACAAGTTCTATAAGCAAAACATTTATAAAGAATAATTTTTTTCATTTACGCTTTCAGTTTTTGCTACATGAAAATTATGTTCAAAAAAGACCACGTTTTCACCAAATGTTCCAAAGGCTGAAACAGATATTTACATTTAAAACATTTTTAGGTCGTAAGTCGCTCGAGAGTAATGTGGCGCGCTTGAATGGTTTGACTCTACCTACAGGTAGTACAATGTTAACGTCTCACCCTTACCCTTCAGACTTTGTAGCTTGTAAAGTAAATACCGCCCTTAACCACTAACCAGGCATAATTATAAAATATGTATACTTACAAAAGTACTAGATGTTGTAGGTACGTTCACATGAATGAATTTCAAAGCAGCAAAATACGGCCAATTGGACACATATACTTCATCCGTTGCTTGGCCTGATGTTTTCTTCTTTATCTTTTTCAATTCAGAGTTGTATTGACTACGTAAATTATGAATTTTTCTTTGTACTTCAGTTATATCAATATTCAGTTTCTCGCTAATATCACGGAACGCTTCGTGTTTTTTTACACGGTTTCTATAATCCTTCAATGTTACATTCCACAGCAATTCATTTTCTTCATATAGGGTAATCAGTTTTTTTGTCTCCAAGTCTGACCATTTCTTAGTTTCATCAATTTTAGGAGGCAGTTCCATCTCGTCTTCTTCCATTAACAGCAACACACTACTACGACTATTTATAAGCCAAAACACAACATCAATGCACAACAAACTATGTTGAGACTCGGCAGATACAATCACTCACCACGTTAACTTGCAGACGACTGTCGGGAAATATCTCCCACGGTTTGATCGGGCGACACTGCGAGCGCGAGAAATTGCTAAGGCTGAGCTTCGTGTTTAGACTTGCAAGTTAAAGTGTCGGACACTCTGCCGGCCAGCTCGCGACACTCCTTGCGACAGCTGTCGCGACATTGGTTGCAGATCTGTTTACACTTGCAAGTTTGACTTTCAGACAGAAAACTTGCGCAATTTCTCGCAGATGTAAACGAACCTTAACAATTTGGGTAATTCTGATTGATTACAGACTGCTCGATAATTTTTTATATCATTATGTGATCCACTTTTATGAATAGGATTCAAAAAACTGTTTTTCCAATAATCTGGACTAAACCAAAGGTTCTAAACAGTGCATTACTAGTTCTTACTTCCTTCTGTTTTTTGGGGTATTTAACCTTCTAAAATAGGAAGTACTGAGTCCTGCACAAAACATTATTTTTCGAAGACTAGTACTTCTGATTCATTTTTCGACAACATATATATTGTAGTTCTATAGATACGTGTTTGTATTATAGAGTTACAACAATTAGCTCAATTGTTCGTGAACAATTGTATACTGTGCGGTCTAACTTGCATATGTGAATGATTATTCATACTCTACTCAGCAATGAACTATATTGATCAGATAAAAAATATATAAAATAGTTGGACGTGACCTGAGTAAATATAAAAATACTATTTTTTTATCTGATCAACAACGTAGATTGCTGGGGAGAGTGGTGTGATGACTGCTACCTACGACCTTCCGAATTATTTTTTTAAGTTTTTAGTACATTATTTACATCATTATCTTCTTTTTTTTAATAAAACCTTTCAACATGAACATTTTTTTACTTATCTCATCTATAGTCAAAATAGCAAAACAGCATACATTGAAATGTATAGTAAGCTAATTTAAAAAAAGGTAGACATATCATCGCGGACTTTTTTAAAACTATACGAGAAGAACAGTATGTAGTACCTAAATCATTTTGTGATATCTCAAAGGGATAAGCCTCGACTTCGTATTTCAACCAACTTACTTTATTGCGTTCATAGACAGGCGCGATACGGGATAATATACAATCAGATTTTACCGGACATTATCAACTTCTGCTTTGATAAACATCACTTCTTAAATACACTTTACGTTCGTAACGCCTATTTATAACAAACTTCTGAATTCCTCAACGCGTATAATAAACTTCGCGGCCCAGCTCTTTTACGGATGTTCGCATTCAATATTTTTCTCCCAACTCCCCAGATATTCTCGGATGTTTTAATTCTTGAAAAGTGCTTGTTTCCCGATGAATGTGAACATTACTTCGCCATCCACTTTTCTACTCTGATCTGGAAGATGAACTCTCTTCCTTTTGTCTGAAACAAGCACTATAATTTGCGAGGAAAAAATTCCATTTCATTTTCATATCGATCAAAATTGTGAGAGGTTGCGACGTACTCTGAGAATATTTTTTCCGATATTTGTAGCGTTTACAGAAAAGGGTCGGGTAGTTATAAACCGTACCTACCCAGGACACAAGGTTAATGACCAATGCAGTCGATGACACCCCAAAAATAAAAAAGGAGTGTTCAGAAAATAAATATCATATTCTGAAACATATCTAAAATTTAACTTTTAGTTCAATCAATAAGGTTGGTTGAATGCTGTTAATTGTTTCTAAATGGTTTATTTTTTGCCTCTTTTCAGCTAATTTCTCACTATATGATGCTGTTAAGCGAAATTTGGACAATTTTTCTCTATGAATTCAAATTGAAACAAAGCGTTGCCGAAAAACTCAACAGGGCATTTGGCATTGAGAATGTTAATTAACGCACTGTTTGCAAAATTTCGTTCCGGAGATTTTAGCCTCATAGACGAGGCCCGAAGTGGTCGACGTACGTAATCCAGGAAGAAGATTTGAGGTCCCTGGTGGAGATTCAGTGGTCGAGAACTATCGATAGTTTTGACCATCGATAGTATTCGATAGTTCGACTTTTGACTATCAATAATTATCGATAGTTTTCGATAGTAAATTTTTTTTTAAGTTCCATGCCGTGAATCTGGTGATGATCGTGATCTTATCAACTCGTCGTCGTCGTCAGTACATGAAACTGGTTAAATTTTTCCTGTAAAAACTCACCTTGTTAAAAACATATACTTCTAATTTAAAGTGCAACCTGAAATAGTCATCCAAACAGACAAAATCAGTTTTAATTACCTTTTGCCTTGATCTATGCACCATGTTCTTTTATTAAAAATTTGTCCATTTATATTAAACGTACAAATTAAAAGCCGAAGAAAAATAAAAATAAAACTACTACCATGAAATATAAAATGTAAACATTCGATGATTGCATTGACTGGTGACTTTTTCTTCTTCTTTTTTCTTCTTTTCTTATCCTATAATGACAGATGAAACTGATGAAAAAAGTTTCATCTTTCTCTTCTTTTCTCACTTTTGTTCTAAATAATATTATTTTCTACTTTTTTCACTTCTTTCATTGTGTCATTTATGTCAACGGTCAATATCAAGTAAAAAATTTTAAGATACGTTGACATCACTCACATAACACAACTATCGAATACCATTGATAGTCTAAAAATATAATCGATAGTGTTCGATAGTTGAAACTATCGATAATTATCGATAGTGCCATCGATAGTTCTCGACCCTTGTGAAGACTGACCCGCCACAAATGGCGGAAGATCAGGGCGTCAGCTGCTATGCGGTTTTTGATTATTAAAAACGTAAAAGAAAAGTCAAAAAGCTCCAGAAGTGGATGCCCCAGGATTTAAAAGATCGATGAAAATTGTCACGTTGCAAGGTCTGTTCTTCTTTGCCTTTGCGCAACCAAAATGATCCTTTCTTGGATCGGATGAGGAAAATTAGATCCTCTACAACAATAGGAGTCGTTTAGAAAAGTGTATGGATATCACAAACGAGCAAGGTCTTAGCCAGGAGGGGATCAAGAGGTATTGATCCCTCCGAAAGTTACACAAGCAACGGCCATCCAAAAATTATATTAAATACAACGATTGGCTTGTTTAAACATGAGTCATGTTACCAAGTCAAACACTAAACACCAACCGCGACAATGGAATTAATTACTGGTATGTCCCCTCTGGACCTGTTCATTAAGAAGGTTGTGTTTGCACACGGTTTGCACACCATTGCACACGGCTGGTGTAAACCTCGAAGTAGGAATGGCTCAATTGAGGCTGATCCTATGCGCTTACTGCGCAACCACTGCTGCAGGCAACCAGTGATGCAATTATACCCAGGTTTGTGTTCAATAAACCCTACAAAATACAATGAAACAGAACACAAAGTCAGATGCAATACGCATAAATACAGACGGCTCAGGATGTTGAGTGTACACCAGATCACTAAGCCTAAGGATTGAGTGGAGAATGGATTGGATGGAGTGGTGTGGTTCAAACAGAACTTCCTGGTATCTCAATCGCCACAAAAGAAATAACCAGAAAACAAATTTCTGGCAAAAAAATAACAATCTGCACTGATAGCAGACAAGCTCTATTAGCCTAGAACAGACAACGTGTTACATCAGGGTTAGTACTTGGGTGCCACCAAGATTTAGCCAAAGCCTCGGTAGATAATAACATTATCCTGAGGTGGATTAAATGGCACGACAGGAGTAAACGTAATCGCATTGCCGATTCTTCAACCAAGGAAGCGGCTGGACTAAGAATTTTAGGATCTAGTGGCACCCACGGTCTGATGATTTCAACAACAGTGGAACTAGCCAAACGTTACACCCATGCTCAATCCCTTAAGAGTTGGGAAAAAATCTACGCTCAACATGAGGATTTCTGACTGTCCACTGGCAATTAAGGAAACACCTCCATATTATAGGGCTAGTGGACACACTTCTATACAGGATGAGTGAACAGGAAGATGAAACTGTCAGGTATGTCCTATGCGAATATCCGGAGTTATCGTCAATAAGAGAGTGTGTGTTCGTCGAGTCTTGGCCAACACCTTCCATTATAAAGGAGATGTCTACTAGTGACCTGTCCACTTTCCTGGAAAAAACAGTCCACCTTCCTGGTTATTTCTTTGGTGACGATTGAGATACCAACCAATTCTGTTTGGACCACGCTGGCATTTCTTCCCATTCCCCACTTAATCCTTAGGCTTAGTGATCTTGAGTACACTCCACATCCTGAGCCTTCTTTGGTTTTTGAGCCTTCTGTATATATGCGTATTGCATTTGTAGCATCTGTCTCTGTGTTCTGTTTAATTCGTGTTTTGTAGCTTTAGTTTATTAAACACAAACCTGAGTTCAATTACATCACTGGTTGCCTGCAGCAGTGGTTGTGCAGTAAATGCTTCCCGCCATAGGCCCAGCCTATGACCCGTTCCTACTTAGAGGTTTACACCAGCCGTGCGCAATCGTAACATGGCCATTAACTCAATCTCCTTAACGTACAGGTCCAGAGGGCTCTCATGGCTCCTGTATTGGACATTCGCTGTATTGGATATAATTTTTCGATGGCCGTTGCTTGTAGAACTTCCGGTCCCCAGGCAATGGCTCCGTACGTTGACATAGGTCTTATTATTGCAGTGTGGTTCCAGGTGACCACACGGGGTGAAAGACCCCATGCGCGTCCCACTGTCCGCCGACATTGCTCATAAGCCACATATGCTCTTTTTGATCTACTCTGTAGATGAGAGTTCCATGTTAACTTCCTGTCGAGGATAGAACCAAAGTATTTCACCTCTTCAGAGAAGTTTAGTTTACTTTTGAAGATTTCGTGAGGTTTTAAGCCCGTTAAACTTCTTTTCCTGGTGAAAAGAACCATATCAGTCTTCTTGGGATTGATCGACAGTGAGTGTTCCTTACACCATGTTTCTATTAATTTGAGCCCATCCTGCGCTCTATCGCACAGTGTGTTCACAAATTTGCCGGTCTGCAAGATAACTATGTCATCTGCATATGCAATTGTGTAGAATCCATTATTGTTGAGGTGATTAATCAGGTTTTCCAGAACTATGTTCCAGAGGAGGTGTGATAAGACCCCTCCCTGTGTACATCCCCTCATGACCAGTCCTCTCACTGTGTGTCTTCTTCATTGCTCTACTAGAGAGCATCTTGAGTATCCATTCTCTTGCTACCAGTGATACATTCCTGGAGTGGCCGGGTAATTGTTGGACAAGTTGTATTTATCAAACACTCCCTTGATATCTATGAATATACCCAACTTAGTCCTACAACATCTATTTTTGGAACTCATTAATACAGTTAATTGCATGATTTTCACTATAAAGGATTTTACAAAAGCCCTTTATAGTAAAAATCATACAATAAACAGTATTAATGTGTTTAATTATGGATTTTCAAGTATCAGTTGTGTTTCAATAATTTTCAGTCGCAAGAGGTTAAGCCATGAGAAGTCCACACTTCAGAACATGTTCTCAAACGTCAAACTTGATTATTGAACTGTCATTACGTTTCAAAAATATAGTTCCTAGCAGAATCCAAGAATAAAAAATATTTTTTGAATGATGTTTTAGGTTACTTTTTGTTACGGAATTTTTGTCATGAGTCATAAAAAAAGTATAGTATTTTACTCACCAAAAATTTACTTTTCCAGATTGCATTTTTAAATACTCATCTGTTTATCTCAAATCCTTAAAAGTGTTTGACTAACAATTGTCAATAAACTAAGTACTGATCTGCAGGTTGTAAAAAATATTAATAAAGTTGTTGAGAGCCGTTGAATTCAGGTCATATCAAAGTACTCAAAAAAGCGGTTAAATTGGAATATCGACGCTATAAACTGCTAGTGTGCAAAATCGATTATACACTGATGTATAATTTATAATCTTTTGATTTATTTCCCACGTCCTCCTTATAGATTCTGTCAGTGACTATTCATCTATCCATTTTATCGATATTTCTTCCGGAGAATGCCACGAATCCGAAATTAATGTATGCAGTGTTTTTATATTACGGGATATTCTCTGGGAATTAAGTAACATATTCAATTTTTCGATAATTAGCTAATATAATGAAGTAAAATAAACGGAAACTGTGATAAAATGTTATATAAATTAATGAACCTCGCGAAATTTAACATTTGCCTCATATTTGTGATTTGTTTCGCCATTTCTCATCCTAATATAGTAGCAAATAAAATGTGAAAATTAAGTATTTCATTATTTAACATATTCTTCTCTTAATCACCACAAAACTGCAAAGCCTCTAGACCTCCAAGCAAACCAGTCCCACAAATGTTGTTAGAAAAAAATTATACTTTTTTATACTTTTTTTTATGCGCTACTCTGTTGAATAAGTGTGTGTTTGAATATTTCAAACCTTAGATCACACATTGTTTTCATGGCAACATGAAAATAATAAAATGAATAAAAATTCAAATAATTACGATAATAATAATAATGGATAGAATCTGTGAAGAACGCTATTTTTCAGAAAAATGCTCGTCAAAAAATAATAAGTCAGGATACCATTGGAAGCAGAATTGAACGCCAATCAAAATGATATGCCACTTTACCCCCCTTCCCATTTAACCACAAGGGCTACAAATTGTTTACTGGAAGGAAGATACTAAGGGTGGGAAGTTTTCAAATTGGCACCCTGTATAGCAAAAGCTATATGATACCGGTTAAAGATATACGCAGTGTGATCGTGAGATTCCCTCTGTTTTGGGCAGAAAGAAATCACAAATATGTAGTTTTATTCCCATTCAAATGAGGATAATTATGATTGTACCAAGCATTTAGCGAGTTCAGCTCTGTATTATGTGAGACCTTGAAATTTCGCTTTTACTGTCACAAAAATTCTATTCTCGGAGTTGTATTTATTGCAACATTCTAAAAAAAGGCTATACTTGCAAGAGGGTTCCTGTCGCTAAATCAGACTACATAATAATAATAATAATATCGTTTATTATGCATAAAAATACATTTATACTTGAAAGGAAAAGGGTTAGCCAAAGGCTATCTTCCACCCCTCCCAAGAATTATACAGTGAGTATTAGAAAATAATTATAAACATACTTACTTACTATCATAACAATGATAGAGAATCAAAAAAATAATACGTCATATAGTTGCTAATAACTCTTAATATTTTTTTAACATTATTTTGGTCAATTAAACAATTTCATTGCACTACCATAAATTGAATTTTATTTTTTTAAATAAGCACTGAGCATAAGCATCTGTGATTTTATTTCTTTCTTAAATTGATGAATATTATGATTTTATTTTTATTTGGATTGATTTTCAGTCCATGATTCTCCGAGTACAGGAATATTTTGTGCAAATCTGTGTTTATATTGCCCACGCAACTTTCTGCATCGGTGTTATGAGAAGACAAATATAGCTGTATATCATCTGCGAATAGATATACTTGATAATGTAATAAGAAAGTGGGGTAATCAAAAATAAATCCTGAAATGAATGAATGAATTAACGTTTATTATTAATTTTTGTTTTGGTTTACATTTTGTTTATATGTTACAATCTACGGTACCCTGCTATAGGCTTATGCCTCTTCAGGGCAGTGTTATTAATGGTTTTTGTTTACATTATATGATTACTTATTATCTTAACTATTTTAACTAAATGCTAATTTTAATTCGGATGTCCGTGTCGTTTGCTGTGGTCTTGTTTCGGAGTGAAGTTGTGTATTGGGTTGTCCTTTTTCTTTTGCCGTTGTCTGGTGTTTTAGCTCTCGGGGGTGTTGGTAGGTTGTTGGTGGTGGTTTCCGCTAGTTACAGGTTCCTACGGGTCGATTTTGTCCACTATCTGACGGCCAGTGAGTAATCCTCCAGGATATCTTGGATTTGCTCCGTCTGGTCGTCCATCGCTCCCAGGAGTCTAGCTGGGGGAAACGGGAGCTTATTCCTTGGTAGCCCACTCAGAAAACTGAGTCGGCAAATATAGGGGAAACAAAAGTCAGGTGCTACCTGACTCAATGGAAGTAGGCGACGAAGAACTAGTAACACACGCTTCAAAAAATATCCGCAAGAAAGTGGATAAGCCTCCACCTATAACCATCCGCGCAAAAGAAAATTGGAAAGCTTTTTACACAATTGCTGCTGCGCAAAACATCTCCATATTGCGGGCGATGAACACAACAGATAGAATTAAAGTCCACTTCAAAAATACAGATGATTATAAAAGAATAACTCGGATCCTCGATCAAGAGAAAATACCCTACCACACCTATACAATGGAAAGTGAAAAATCACTCAGAGTAGTTTTTCGCGGGGTCCCGGAATCCATAGAGTGTGACGACATCAAGACTGGGCAAAGAATTTGAGATCCTTTCCGTAGCCCGCCTGAGTAAAGCTAACAAGGTACCGATACCGTTCGTGTTCGTTTTAGTTCCAAGGAGCCAAAACAAAATATATGAGATCACCGAAATTCAAAACATGCGTGTAAGCGCCGAAATACAGAAGCCCAGAAACCGAGCAGGGCAATGTTACAGATGCCAAAATATCGGTCACACGCAACGCAACTGTAAAGCAGTTCCAGCCTGCGTTAGATGTGCCGGACGGCACATGACCAAGGAATGTGAAAGAGCTGAACACTTGTCTTTGCGATGCTTTACCTGCAAGGAAGAACACCCAGCGAGCTTCCATGGGTGCCCAGAACGCCCTGAAAACCAAAGGGACTCAGATAGGCCGAACGAAAACAGACAGACCACAAACTCAAGGCCTGTCGGAAGAAACTCAATCAGGAGCGACGTCTCGTATGCGAGGGCTGTCTCATCGTCAGAGAACGCCTGCAGCTCCCACGAAGGTCCCACAACGGCCTTAGGGCAGCTGCAGGCGCTTCTAGTGAAGTTTCCGGTACAGCAATCCATGCTTGGCGAAAAATAACGCAAGAAACAGTGCCTAAACGGCCGCAAAGCCAAAGATGTACGCTGCGACCAGGGCAAAGAGCCAAAAAAAGATGACAGAGGACCATGCAGATCCCTGTCGCCCCGCCACAGGAACCCAAGAAAATCTCAAACAGCCGAAAGGATAAGGGACCCTAGGCCCATAAATCTGACAAGATAACGAACGAAAAAAGCTTCGTCCACTAGATGGAGTGACATTTTTGTTAATCGCTTTAACTCAAGACGGTGAATGAAATATTCTGATAGAATTTCGGTTTTCAATTATGGAATATCATTGACTTCAGGTCGATGATGATCACTATCTTGCATTGACGAGTGGCCCAGAAGCTCGAAACCGGTCTGCAAGTGTTCTGTGAAGATTTCTGCACTGAGGCTTGTCGGATACGATCCAACTCCGTTCGTGGTATTAGCCAGTTGAGTAGTTGTTTTCTGATAGGCGACAGTCCATTAAACTTATTGTGTAGGTATATCCGAGACTGGTTTAAACATTTGAAGTTCATTTCTTTCAAGCATAGCCCATTGACTAATAAGAAAAACCTGTGAATGAAAAAAATAAAGAATCCATCAACTGAAACGTAATTTTCTCTGTTACCAGTTAGACGCGCTTTATCGGTGTTCAGTGATTTTTGGCGAAATGCCAGATAGCATCCTTCTAAACCATCAACGTCATCATAATTTCGGGCTTGAATGGATTTCGATACTTTTCCACTCAGCGGTGTTCTTCTTTATATTTCGCAGATAACGCGCTTGGGGCGTCATGCTCAATTTAAGTCGTCGGAAAATTCCAGATTGATGTACTGCATATTGAACGAGAATTTTATGCTACAGATATAATGGGTATCGAGATAAAAACATATTATTATTCATTTTGTAAATAATGGCATGTAGAAATCGATCAAACTTTACCGTGTTATCATTCAGTTGTCCAAGATTTTTCGTTTTCTTGAATGGAAGTATACGGTTTTTTTCTTTAAATTATAGTTATTACTAGATGGACTGAAACGTTCGAAGGCTAACATACAAATAACGCCCGAAACCCTCCACAATGTCTGCGATGTCCACAATGTCTATGAAAAAATTATTGAAGCCTTTGAAAACGGTGAGATCCCGGCAGGAATCTTTTGTGACTTCAGTCGTGCTATAGACTGTATTCACCATAGTACACTACTTAACATCTTATACAAAAACTCAATCGTTATGGGTTCAATGGAACAACTTATCAATGGTTTGAATCATATCTCACAGAACGAGATCAAATGGTCCGAACAACAGAAATCTCAGAAAGAAGGGCAATCGATAGTGGTGTACCACAGGGATCCGTGCTGGGATCTGTTCTCTTTCTATTATATGTAAATGATTGGACAAAGATCAACATATCGGTCAGCTTCACACTTTTCGCGGATGAGAGAAAAATGAAATCGAACTACATAAAATAATAACTTCTGACTAGGAGAAAAATTAAAATGTGGTGTGACTCTAATTTGCTTTCTCTGAATATTACTAAAACAAATATAATATAATTCAAATGCGTGCTTGACGAACTTCCTGTGAACGGTGGTGTCCTGCAAAATAAATCCAACAAAAAATTTTTGGGTGTATTGATTGATCATAGGCTTACGTTTGATGAACACGTCTGACAGCTCAGAAGTAAAATTTCCTCTGGGTATTATGTAGTGCGGGTAGTTTCTAAGCTGTAAGATGCCTCTGTGAGGTAAAACCAAGAGACTCTTGCAGAGAACTTTTTATTAATAATCAAATATTAACTGTCATTGCACTTCTCATCTTAGAGACAGTATTGTTAGTGAATAAACACAAATCAAGATTTAATGTAGCGACCTGGCCCTATTCAATTCGAAATACGGAGTTTAGTCTCAGATTCCCAATTCCCACCTCTAACTCAGTCAAGGATTCAATATTTTATAATGGTGCTAAAATTTACAATCATCTGCCAGTCGATGTGAGGTCATCTAATTCGACAGGCAAGCGTTATAGAAAGGCTGTAAAAAATTTTTCAGTAGATAAGCCCTATTACAGTCTACAAGAATACTTTGTAGACACCTTTTAGCATGTTTGTTGTATATGTTATGGTATGACTATGTATCATGTGTAGATTTTAGACGAAAAGTTATATTATAACTTGATTATTTTTTAAGTTTATTCGCTATTTTATTTATTATCTTTTCAACTTGATTTTTATTTATATTGATCAATTATATTCAATTGTCCTTATTGCTTGAGCTTATGTTCGTATTTTACTAGTTAAACGAAATTTCTTTGTTATATAGGTTAACCTACTATGATTTACGATTTTACTTATATTAATTTATAAGTTATATGAATTGTACTATTGCTCAAGCTGTGTCAACAAGTTGCCGTTAAGACAATAAAGCATATTTATTATTATTATCATTTTCAATAATGTGTTGCCTCAGGGCTAGTACTAGCATCAAGATTCAGCCAAAGCCTCGGTAAATATTAACATTATCCTGAAGTGGGTTGAACGGCACGACAGGAGTAAAGGTAATCGTATTGCCGATTCTTAAGCGAAGGAAATAGCTGGTCTAAGAATTTTAGGACCCAGTGACACCTACGTCCTGATGACTTCGACAATTGCGGATTTAGCCAAATGTTACAACTATGCTCAATCCTTAGAGAGATGGGATGGAATCAAAGGATGCAATCTCGCCAGGATCACCAGACGCCAGGAAACTAGCTCCGAAGCAATATATGACGATAATCAGGAAAAATACACTCTTGACAATAGGATTTCTGACTGGCCGCTGTCAACTGAGGAAACAATGGATCACATGTGGCCTAAGTGTTGTGGGCCTACACTCACCCTCTCTACTATACAGACAGATCCATGTGATAAAATCTAAAAACTATAGGATAAGTTGAGTTCCATTAAATTATATCAACATCAAAATAGATGTGTCAGACAAAAATTTACCATCATAACTGTTTCCTCACAAAAAACTCATCAAGAGTTTTGAACATATCATTCAAAATGATCAGTCTTCAGACAATACTAAATTGGAAGCAGAAACATACGTCGAGTATTTTATTATGTCCAACGACGATATTTTCATTCACTTATAATTTGACAACAATTTCAGTCAGTAATTCAAGCAGTTTATTTTTCTTCAAAACTGAAACTAAAATAAGTAGCTTCATCAGCTACTAGAATACATTTTCCATTTTTTCATATCTTCTGTACATTCAGTATCATAAGGGCGTATATTTTTCAGATTACTTTTTGGCAAATAACCCTCCCTAATTGTTCGTCATTATATAGTAAGTGAAAAAATTTCGAGGAAAAGAAGAATAAATCAAATACCTGAGTAGAAACCTTTCACCAAGAAGTGTATGTAGGTTATACATAGATGTTTACAATTATTCAAATTCGAATTTTATCGTTAATATTCCTTTTATTATATATCTTCCTGAATAAATGCATATATTCTCTCCGAGAAATAAATTAATTTACAGAAATAGAAAAAAATCCCATTCCAACTAATTGAAAATTATTTGAGAAGTTTACGACTTCTTGCTTACTTCCGTTGTTTGCTGAATAATGGAAATGATATTACTTCTTTTTCATTTCTGCTTGAAACACTCTGGAGCAATTTGTAATTTGGTCCGGCATCTATTCATATTCAAAACAAGATAGATATGGAAGTTTTTTTTCTGAATAACTTATTATTCTGGAGTTCCACTCTTCACACTGAATACCAAACGGTTATGAATCGACTGAGTTATTTATGGAAAAACATCAAAATTTATAATACGTTATGCAAATTATTGTTGTTGCCAACTATTTTATCTTTCAATTGATTTTTGCACATGAATAATCCCTACTTATAATTTTATAAAAGCGAATGTAAGTTTGTTTGTTACGATTTCACGTGAAAACTACTCAATTGATCATCATGAAATTTTGTACACATGTTTTGGAAGGTAATAGAAGTAACACAGGATACATTTTAATAAAAAAAAATATTTTTTATGACGATAAAAAAATTGTTTGGCAAGAAAATCTCAAAATCCAGCTACTTCAACGTCATCCAGCATTCC
>WOGN01002440.1:0-16744 GCA_015342105.1 Leptinotarsa texana
GTTAGCGAGGAGAACCTACTACCCCACTCCTTCCACCCCTGCTCTCCGAGCGGTCCCCAACTTACTGATGGGCACTTCAGCGAGATTGACATCTATCCTCATTTTGGTAGAAAGTCAGCCTTTAGGTGCTTTTACCTTCTTATCGAATCATTATTTTATCTGGCTATTCCTAACTGAATTTAAGCATGGGGGCCCCCAAAAAGTAACCGGCGGCTATTATTTTTAATGTCGGGTGCTTCTTAATAAGAATACTAGAATCGCGATCGAGTTGTTCTGCGGTGAACTTGCTGGAAGAAAATCTATTTAGTATAATTACCAGAGTCGCCTTACGGCGACTCGTAGGGGCGGTCACTGATTCTGCTTCGTCTGCCTTGGATGTTTGTCCCTTTCTCGGAACCTGGGGTCATCCATGTTCAACGCATCGTGTAGATCGCGGAACGCTGGATTTAAGTGCGATCTGATTCTATCCAACGTGCTTTCTGCATGTTCTCTCATATACAAGTCCACATATTGCGTGTCCAGGTCTGGTCTCTGCCTGGCCGCAGGCAGTGCACGCATACAGTATTATTGGCATTAGAATCGTTCTGATCATTAATAATTTGACTTTCAGTGCCATGTTACTACTTCTTTCTATGATCGGCGCCAGGCGTCTTCTGGCCTGTTTGGCTACCCCTATTCTCTGCTGTACGCGGGCCTGGAATGTTAGTTTCTTGAAATTATCTGCGGAGACGGACCGACTCTAGGAATCCGCCTTCGTTTAAAAACGCACAACTGATTCCAGCGGACATTGATGGCGGTCGGTTACGGCCGACCAACAGTCCTAGGAAACCGTACCTTTATTGTATGGATGTATGGAATATTTTGGTCCTGGTATTTTTAAGATTTTCAACCTTACATTCGCGAATTTTTATTTTTCATAGATTTCAAAAATTGCTACATCATAACATTCATAATTATTTCTGTGGGACATAAGATCATTAAAGGCGTTTTCTGACTCTCATGTATTCAAAACGTATTCGTCTGTAATTCATACATTAATTCTCCAGTTGAAACGATCACGTCACATCAACTATGATTTGAAACGTATTCATAACTAAGCGTGAGGTTGGTTTTGAAACGGAAAATTGACGTTACGTTACGTCAGTTTCTGCTTTATTTTAATTGTTATAGTTTATGAAGTGCTGAAACCTTTTCATCAAATACCTACGTTGTTAGAACGTACAAAATAAAGCTGGAAAATTATTACTTCCACAAATCCGATTAAATTGAGTTAGAGAAAATTGAACAGTTTATTTTTATTTTTTTTCGAATTTGACATTCATTCCATTCTGGCGAATTTTATTATTGATGACGTAACTATGAACACGCTCGAATACGATTAAACGCTAGAAAACACCTAAGGCTGCAGTACTTGTCACATTACTGCTTAATACCTTCCGCCCTAGTATTAATGGTTGAACCTCCCTTTTTCAAAGGTTTTTAATTTTCTACTCTTCGTCACATAATTGAAATAAAATTATTTTATCCCAATGTAAATAAGAAATGAATCACGAAAACCGACATCTCGTTCCTCAGCGCCCTCTTGCTACAAGAATTTCCCCAAACTGTTCAAGCAACATTGTTCCTGTACAATATCAAAGGGATGTAGAGAGAGGACTTGTCTCTTTTCTATAGTAACTAAGGATATAGCGAGGAGAGAGATGATCGTACCATTTTTTATTTTGATAGTACCTTCCACGTTTAATAAAATATAAACTTTAATACCTCGTTACATTTTTTTGTTAGGATTTTCGAAACTCTATATATGTGGAGAGATTCATTACAGCACATATTGGAATATTTTACTTTTTGTATATTATAAATGAAGTTTTATATTTTTATTTACTAAAATAAACACTTCTTTGTCCTCAATAATTAAGAAGAAGAACATCGAGAGTAAATGTCAGTTGTCAATAAGGGCTTAAATGTCAATCGTTCATTTGAAGGTTTTTTATTGTGGATTATCTTTGAATTTAATTAAGTTGTCAAACTTAGTTTAGTGAATATGTTAACCAAAAGTCTTATAATGAGTTCTTTCGCTTCGACCTTCGAACTTATCTCTGAAAATGTCTAAAATAAAACGAAAAATCACCGTGAACCTCACGACAAAGAGTAAAACACTCACAAAGACTCGTCCCAGCGTTTTCGAACGTCTCGGCACCAAGGCGACCGCCACCGTCAAGGAGTACTGCCATCATTGGGCTCAGAGCGGTTCCTGTCCTTACGGGAAGGGATGCAAGTATTCGGCTACTCATACTCTGATCAGCCCATCAAAGCAGCGAGCAGCAAAAACGCAGAGCATTGCCCCCAAACGCAGGCATGCCAAGGATGGACACAAGAGACCGCCTCAACAGAAGCCGCCGCAGACGCATGAAGGTACCTTGAAGTTATACTAATATTAATTTATTGAAAATAGATATCGAAATATAGTTTACTATAGGCACTAGAACAGAGTTTTTTCTTTCAGTTTTTATCTGATATAAAATAAGTATGCACTACATATTTTTTCAAAACGTTTTTATTGTAGTTGTTTTTCTTCCTTTCTTTGGAAGTCTCCCAAATTTCTTGTTCAGTGATGGGTAAGTTGAAATCTGAATAGTTTTTTCTCCAATATTTGAACTGCTGCAAAGTATCACTCCTTTCTGTATTGTTTGGCATTTTGTTGAAATTGAACAGCTTTTTAAGAAATAAGGAGTTCATGGCCCTTGAAAAATTGGTCCACGTTACATACAAATCATTATTACCTCTTGATTGATGGTCATGAATTGGATGGTGAAAAGTAATGAATTCATTAATCTAGGATTGTATTTTTCCATTAGGTGTTTCATAAATGAAGATTAATGAGAAATAGAATAATCTGTTTTTCACTGTCAACCAATTTAGGACTTGATACAGCTATGTTATCGGGGTATATTTGTTTCATTCCAGTAGTATTTGCCTTCCTCTACTCTGTAATTTCAGTCATTTTTAAATTCAGTTACCATCAAACAAATTTAGCATACTAGCGTAGTAATCAAAATTAGGTTGACTCAGGGTTCTATATTAACCGATTTTTATGAAATTTCATATGTATCTTTGGTAGGTCTAAGAATAGGTTGTAATATCTATATTTTTTAACCCCTAAATAAAAAGGGGAGCTCCACCTCAAATATATTTCTATTTTTTTGAATTTTTATTTATGATGTGGCATTGAAAAATACATATAGTACTCAATTTTTACCCTTCTATCAATATAGCCCGTTTTTTAATAGCCATTGTAGATCAGTTATTCCCGCCAAGCTTCTACCGGTGTCACTTTTCCCTCAGTAAATAGCACGGAGTAGGGATGAGAACAAAGCCTGTCTCTCACTCCCTACACAGTTTTCGGCCACTATTTTTGTTTATCCTTTGAGTGTAAATACATTTTGCGATCCCACCGAAGCTGTGATACATCCTACACAGTTTTTGAGGTCATTGGATTTCCCAGGCATGCTTCCGCGTAATTTACAACTGAAATTATGCTAGATTCAAATCAAATCAAAATGTACTTTATTGTCGAAGATGAAATCTCATTGACAAAGTGTTACTATTCTAAGAAATATAAGATACCCAACTTACAAGATATTCTTGAAGATAAAATATCATTGTCAAAGTGTTATTTTAAAGAATATAAGTTATACAAATTAAAAGTAATATTTGAACATTTGGTGTTTTCAGAATTTTGGGGTGAAAAAGTAGTCAGAAAGTAATAATATATATGCTACGTATTGAAATAAATAATAATAATAATGAATATTCTCATGTAACACATAAATGTAAGTATAAGCATATAAAAACTATAAAGCATAAAAATATAATAGTGAATGCATAGAAAGTAAAAGTAAGTATCAACTTCGTAAACATTTTCAACTATGCATTTCAGAGCTAAATGTAAACATTAAACAAAAATTTAAAAAAAAGTCATATAGTTTAAATACCAGTAGGTACTGAAACACAATAATTAAAATTAATTGTTTATATCATTTAAATTTCTGTCTGAATAGAATTCGTCTAAAGAATGAAAGGCCTTTGAAATCAGAAGCGTTTTTACAGACTTTCTAAATTAAGTGATTTTATGCTTTCTGAATGAAGGTCGACGGGAATCCCTGTCGACCCACATATTTCTAATTCCTCTTTTTTGTAGTACTAATACCCTATCATGCACCAGTCTTAAGTTCTAAGTTGGATGCTTTGAGTCATAAGATTTCATGTTTTTCATCTGTTCCACTAAAAACTCACAAGTCACCCATATAATATGTACAATAAAGTGTTGCTCCCTACTTTTGATACAACAGTAATTTTTGGAATCACATTTTGTTTACTGGCATCCATGAGACTAATTAGACCATTTTTAATTTTCTGTTCACCTTCTTTTAAATTTTCAATTTCCTCTTGAATTTTTCTTTTTATAATATTTAATCATCTCTAAGAAACATGAAATATACAAAGGTTAGGGGCAATAGGACATGCACACTCTTATCCTATCAATAAGAAAGCTATTACCCCTTAGAAAGCATTTTGAGTAATATCACTTATATGATTTGAGGATTGTACGCGGTGATATTTAAAACAGCAAATATTTTGTACTTACTTTGAAAATAATTTCTGAAATTTTCTTTTTAGAACCTGAGTCGCCATCAACACATTTATTTTCATTGACACTTAACATCTGATACAGTTGAACAGGACTTGAGTTGATTTCTCCAAATCTAATTAGAGATGAGAGAGTGCATATTGTTCCAGTAGCAAGCAACCCACACTATTTTCCAGAATACGCCATTGCCCAGATCTCCCCTATTTTACAAAAATATACTTACTCCTGTACGTCATCTTGAATTTTTACATTTACGTATCAAATCTGAACTGTTTTTAACCTGCTTTCAAATTTCTTAAAGTATTTGAATAGTAAAGTCTTTGAAAAAGAAAAGAATAAGTGTCTTGTTAGGGATCATTTCATATTAGCAGGTCTACCACTTCTCGTCTTTTTCAATTCTTTGGCCAAGATTTCAATTTCCTCCTTATATATCTTCAAATATTCTGATCTATAGAATTGAAGCTGTATAACTTTGAACCTCGCCTTGTGGTCATTCTTTCGTACCAATAAAGATTTAGAAATTATTATTTTTCAGTACACTGCCCGTACAATTAAAAAAATTTACATTATAAATATATTCAGAAAGGAGCTGACATTATTATCGACTTGATAATGTTTTTATAGTGTTCATGTATTGTACATACAATTCAATGTTGTATTCTATATACAATATTGTATTGTTAATGTAGCTATACATCTATTGTTATATTGACAATTTCTATACAATTATTATGATTGTCTTGGGAAAATACATGATTTTGATTTGAAGAGTGGGAGCAGTGGGACCCTGATGAATTAGAAGACGCAGATCCTGATGACCTAGAGAAGCGTCGCCAGGAGTTGCAGAGGGAACTCGAGCTTCAGATGAAAATGGAAAGTAAGGCCAAAAAAAAGGAGAAGAAAGTGAAAAAAGATAGCAGCCCCAGTAGTGATAGTTCCAGTTCAAGTTCAGAATCAAGTTCTAGTAGCGAAGAGTCAAGCTCATCTAGTTCTAGCTCTGCTGAGGCCAGGCACAAGAAGATCAAGAAGCCAAAGATGAAAAGAAATACCTCCTCTTCTTCAGAGGACAGAGCCCATAATAAGCACAAACTCAAGACTAAACGTAATTCAAGCAAATCTGCTACTAGAGAGAAGCAGCCAAAGAAGTGCGTCAAGCCAGTTGTCAAGACCAAGTCTCCTTCTCCTACGAGGCAGAGGAAGAAGTCCGAAACCCCCCCACTGAAAGGAAAAACAAGCTCCGCCAGTAAGAAACTGAGTACGGAGAAGTCTCCAAGACCCCACAGTCGCACAAGCGTGAAGGTAAGTGTAATTTATAAGTACAAATTTATTCATTTATTAACAAACATAAGTAGTATTGAACCTTCCTGAAGAAGCTATTGTAAGTGTCACATTGAAATTAAAGAAGCCTTGTCGATTCAATATAAAATGAGAAACAATCTTATTCCATATGCAGGTACACTTAAATTATTTTGAGACAGAAGACAGGTATCATCCATATGAAAATGCAGCATTTTATGTGAATATATTTAATTCAAAATATAAATGTTTGATGTAGATATTATTCTTGAATTACATGGGGTTCATTAAGTTCTTTGTTGCATATTCGTTTCATTTAGTATAAATGATAAATCATAAACAAAGTTTCATCCTTTCATCCTTTGAGTACCATGAAATACTACACCATCTGAGAAAGTCATAATATTAGACTTTTGAATGTTGAAAGAAATTTATTTTTCTTATCATTTCATAATCAGGATCAAGTCTTTTGTTAGCAGCATACAGTCTTTGATAGTATGTTGCAGAAATCCAGATGTGGCTGTAGGTGAAAAGCTACTAGATTGGTATGAAAACAAAATAATTTTCAACAGTTTTGACAAGAATCGGTTATAAGCCTTTATCGAAAGCCTTAGCAAAGCTAGTATATTTTGATGAAATTTTATTTTTTCAATTAAGTCATCCACGAAGGAAAAACATCGAACCCCTTCACCTAAGCCTTCCAAGGAAAAAGAACGTGAAAAAGAAAGAGAACGCGAAAGGGAGCGTGAAAAGGAAAGAGAACGTGAACGAGAAAGGGAGCGTGAAAGAGAGAAGGAACGAGAAAGGGAAAGGGAAAAAGAACGGGAACGTGAGAAGGCCAAGGAACGTGCAAAAGAAAGGGAGCGAGAGAAAGAAAAAGAATACAAAAAGAAGGAAGCAACTAGGTATGTTAAAGTACAAGCCAATAGTAATTTAGATAATGTTCACTGTCACCATTTTAGGTCACCTAAGAGAGATAGTAGGACTGCAAAGGATACCAGAAAGATGGATACTCCTGACTCTTCACATTCTAGAGATAGGAAGATGTCACCGGGCAGAGGAAAAACGAGCAGCACTAGCAGAAGGGATCATAAAAGTCCTGCCAAAGATGACAGGAGAAGTGATAAAAGGGATGACAGAGGAAGGTGAGTTCTTTTATGATTTTGATTATACTTATTCATTTCCTTTTTCTATTACTTTGGACAAAGCAAGTAACAAAAGCAGTGAGACTAAAATTTGCTGGGTTCTTCAGATCGCTTCTTTTATGCGAATGAATCAATGAGCTGTCTGAGTAGTTTAACCAGAATTTTTAAGAAAATAAATCACCCGACACTACCGATTTTTTGTTTTTAATTCCACCAAAAATTTCGTTAATTTCATATATATCTATAGATGTGAAGAAGAAAGTAGTAGTTACAGTGCAATTTTATAAATATGACATCGGATCATTTTTTACATTAATTTTTTCAGCTAATTTAGTTCAGCTTTATGCTTTCCTCTCAAGTCATTAATAATATTCCATGATTCTTTTTGTTTATTCTTAGATGGGGCAATTCTAAATGAATAATTTTTTTTTATCAGATCTCGTGGCAAAGACAACAGATCTTCCGGTTGTGACAAGAGTCGCCCCAAAGACTCCAGTTCGAGTAAAAGAGACTCACGTGATAGAGATAGGGAACGTGAACGCGAGCGAGAAAGACGGTTAGCCAGAGAGGAGAGAGAGGCGGCTCGCGAAAAAGAGCGAGAGGAAGCACTGGCCAGGTGTCAGGAGAGACAGAGAGAGCGTGAGAGGTTGAAGGAGCTGCAGAAGAAGGAGGAGGAGCAACGGAGAAGGGAGAGGTCAAGGAGGGAGGACAGGGGGCTCGATAAGCCTTCAGGAGATCGAGTCGAGCGTCTTTTGCCGCCGCCGGAGGAGCGGGTGCCTCCTTCCCGAAAAGCGCACTCTTCAGAACGAGACCGATCCGACCGTAACCGAGGGAGTGACAGGCATGACCGCCGCTCCCCGGAGCATTCTAGCCGCAAGTCATCTGATCGGAGGTCAGATTTGGATAAAGATAGATCGTATGACAGAGGTTACGATAGAAATCGTGAAAGAGAACACGAAAGGTGAGTAACCTGGTTCAAAAAAAAGTTCATTGTAAATAAAATTCTGAGATTGAAAAAATTCATTTGTTATTAACCTCCAATAATATGAAAAGTCAAAGAAAAAATATGGCAGTAGTATAAAAGTCAGAATTTAAGAAAATAATAATCGGACACCGTGAAATTTTAAAAAATATCAAAATTCATTTATTTATCAATTTTCAACAGATACATTATTTCCACATTAATGAACTCAATAGTAAAGGTATTTTTTTACATGCAATTTTACAAATTAAAGTATTGGTACAGCAAATAAATAGTAATAATGGTAGTAATAATAGCAATAAATAAATTGATAGAAGTATATTTATAGGAGAGATTAATTTTTGAAAAGGAAAGGTTTTTTCTTTCTACTTCTCCATTCTTATAAAAAAAATCTTAGAATCTTCCAGGAGCGGGTGAAAGATTCTTTTTCTCAAAAAGTATAAATACTTTTGAACATGTAATAAACATTAACTTAACTTCTCAATATCTTTTCTTTGTATAAAATGAAAATATGTATATTTATTTATACTGTTATCAAGGAAATCGAATATTATTACATGAAATTAATACAAATTATGAAAAGCAATTTTACATAATGGGGTTATTATTCATAATAAACTACCAATTACTTTAAAACGTGTTTCTGCAAACCAGTTGAAAAAAGATCAAATCAAAAAGATAATACGACCCATTTATTTTAAGGTGTATTATATGTTTTGTATTAAGAAATTTCTCATTTCAAATTGAAAATCTTATTTCCTGTTAGTATTTAGTTTTATAAACGTAGTTGAGGTCCCTGTTAGAATATTTGTTTCTTGCTATCAATAAATGATTGATTGACTAAATAATAAAAAATAAGTTTTGGGAAAGAAAGTTTTTGGCTTTCTACTACCCCATCTTGATACAAAAAACAAGGATGAGGGAATCTTCCAAGGAAAGGAAGAAAGTAATCAATTCTAAAATAAGTAACTCTATACATGGATGTGTAGTATAACGTAGGTACAGAACCAACAAATGAACCCGTAATAGTTTATGCCTAACATTAACAACTAAGTTGCTGAAAAAAGTTTATTTGTCCTGCAAATATGTTGAAATATTTATGTAATGCAATGAGGCAATAGTTGCTGATTTGATAACCTCCTTTTTTGAAAACTGCTGTAATTTTGTTTGTTTTGGAGTATCAGTACTGGATATATAATAATGATTTTTCTTTAGGGCTGATAGGGATTATGGTAGTGGACATAGAGGAGATAGAGACAAAGATTATGGCAGTCCATATGACAGAAATGCTCGTCACGAAGATAGAAGGTATCTGGACATCGACGATCACTATGTAGAAGGTGTGAGAGATGATTCTAGGTTGTATGGGGATGAGAGAAGGGGAAGAAGAGATTTGTGGGATATGAGAGAAGACAGGGGTGATCCTGAACGGTACTGACAAAAATTCGAATTTAGTAATTTCCAGAGGGTTTCATTTTTCGCGTTTCAATTTTTTTTACAGAGATAGAGAACTAGACCATCGTCAAAGGTATGGCAGAGAAGAGATTTTAAAGGGTGGTCGAGAGGGGGATTGGGATCGGGAATACCAGGCGGCTGAACACGATTGGGGGAGTGACAGAAATAGGAGACCAATCGAATGGGACAACAGGGATACTTGGGATAGCCTTGATCATAAACAGGTTATAATTTTTACTAACATGAACAAAAATTCAAAACCTAAAAATATTCATAACCTCAAAATCAAATGAGCCTTTTTCCTGAGAATAGTACAGCACGAGAGGCAGCACTAGTAGTAGGGACAAACAATAAACTATTGCGAATTGTACGGCAGATAATCGATATCCGGAAGAAAACGTGTTTTTTATACCATTTATAAAACCTCATAATAATGAGGTTAGATGTAAGAAATGAATACATGCTTTGAGGAGAGTGGATTTAACAGTGCAAAAAGTCAATATATATTCATATGTATGCTCTAAACATGAAATGAATAGTAAATTTTTCATATTTAATTACCATTGTTTAGAATGAGATATAACCTCGATCGTTTATTAAATTATATTCATTGTATTTAATTAAATTTATTTCATTACCATCCATATTTGATTCATATTTCACTCGGAAATAGGTATGAAATTCATAATTATTTTAAATGTCTTTTATGACAGTTTGAATCTACCGCTACTCGTTTACTAGAGTCTGTATACTAATCTGTCTATTAATTCACTTTTTTCCAGTTACTTTTAAAATACGGCATGCAAGCCAACGTGTTAATGTTTGTTATCCTTTACGGTTGCAAATTTGAGTTTTGCTCCAGGAACATTTTCTTCTGTTAAAAACATTTTTTTATTGTACTTTCCCATATGTTTATATGAGGATTAGGCAGTGTTTGTCCCTACCGAAATACTAGCGCTGCTAGTGAGCGATTTTTCGTACTTTAGGAAGAAGGTTCATTACAGAATGAACTTTTGAAATGTTGTGATTTTATCTGAAAGTTATGTAAAAACAGGTGGAAGAAGAATGGAGGCACTACAACCGTTCAATGGATAGCTGGTCAACGGACGACAGAAGACGTTGGCAGGCAGATTGGAGAGAAAGGGAAAGAGAGAGATCAAGACCCAGAAGTGCAGCATCCCATCATATCGAGACCATTTCTAGTCAGTAATCTATATATTTTTAGTGTGAATAAATTCAAGCATTTATTTAATAGACTCGGTATTTTTCTTCCTTATTATTAGATATTGCTGATTGCTTGACCGACCTCATTTAACGACTTTATAACATGAGATTTAATGTGGTATCGAGTGTGTGATTTGCCATTATTGATGTTATCGAAATATCATTTTAGCGTCTATTCCGCCATCGGAAGACTCGAATCTCGAATCTAGAAGAAAAGAACCAACACTCGTTTCAGTTCCGCGCCAGGATCAGCAGGAATCCAAAGCGGTTCCCTCAGTCTCGGAAGCTGTTGAAACAGCTGTCGTCAAGGAATCGGTGTCTCAGAAACGTCCGGCCGAAGATAACCTGGACAGTCAAAGCAGCTCCAAGAAGATGTGCAAGACAGAACCCCAACCAGTCCTAGAAGATGACTTAAGTGAGATTAGCGATGATGCAGATGAAATTCTGAATAGGGATGAGGTTAGCAAATCATATTCACATTTCTTTATAGCAATCTAACGTTTTTTTGTTATTTCCAGGAAATACAAGAGTTCATGGAGGAGGGGTCAGCTTCTGTTGCTCAACTGGAACCGTCAACCGTTGACACTGCATCTCTGAAAGACCAGAACACTTCGACTACCTCCCAGAGATCTCAGTCTCCCCCTCCAAAATCTCCTTCGAAGATTGTTCCAAAGGAGGAATCCATCGACGAAGAGAACATGGATCTCGATTTTGAGGAGATTTCTGAGGATGAGTTAGAAGAAGAATCTAAAGTAAAGGGGCTCGGAGATGCTTTGGGTGTTGATTGGGCCAGTTTGGTAGCCGAATCCAGGCCTCGGGTGAATCCTGTGAGTTCAGCAAAGCTCAGATGGGAGAGTCACAATGTTTTGGTACATTTGGGGATATCTGTGGCACTTGCAGGCGAAGATATGGTTAAAGACATCCTCAAAAGGCACGCTGAAGCCGAACAACAAGCTGAATCCGTTAAAACAGAGGATGCTGGCATCAAAATCAAAGAGGAACCTCAAGAAATGCTCAACGGGATCAAGCAAGAACCAAAAGATGAGGAGTTGAAAGAAGAGGAGTCGATCCCTCACCTTGAAACCGAAGAGAAAGAAGTAGTCATCTCCCATCCTATCGCAATAATTCAAGTTGCGGACCGAGAAAAGCAGACAACGAGAAAGGCACTCTTCACTGGCGTGGGGCCGCACAGAAGAGCTTTGTCTGCAAGGAGGGACCTTACTATTAGAAGGCATTTGAGTAACTTGCCAATGACAGATTTGTATATGGAAGCTCCTAAGAGGCATGATCCAGAGTTGCTGAAGGTTGCCACTCAGCTGTTTGAGAGATGTTTGTAGTTTCTATTTGTTAATTTGTGATTAAATGAATGAATTTTCGTTACTTGAACACGGTTTTCAATCAACTGAAATCTGGAAGGAAACTACACTGGGGTTATTACCAAATTTTTCTAGTATTGCCATCTGCCAAGTATAGTAGAATGTCATTATTGTAGATTATAGTATTCTAAAAGGTTATGCAAATTTTAGTTTTGACTTAGTCCATTGAGAAAAAGATGGCAGCACTAACAATTTGTGAACTGGAAATAATTTTATGGCAAAAAAAACCATGTTCTGCACAAAATTGAGAAGAAACAAATACACCAGTTTCGGATTTTCTGAAATAATTTACTTTCAAGAACAATTGTTACTTCATCGATTAACCTAAAGGTGGCAGTACTCAACACTTGAAGTTTTTCTTGAACATCGATGGTTTGAGTATCTTTTTTTCCTAGATACGGTATTTTGGAGAGCGATTTTATACACGACGGTATTTTTCAATAGACAGTATCGCGTCGCCTCTTGGTCTCAGTATACTGTACCGTTACGCTGTGTCTGAATGTTATCGCGCCGAATTTCTGTCCCGCTACTTTACATTTCACATTTGAAACCGACAATTTTAAAAATTAAAAATAGAGTAAGTCAATTAAAACATATTATTGAATGAAAGTATCCAATTAGCTGGAATAAAATTCTTCAATATTATAAAACATTTTCGACAACAGAACAGTTTAGAGATGCTTTCTGAATTTGAAGTCAGTAGTTTCCTTTTTAATTGATTCCGAAGGCTTATTGTAAATCCTTATGCCATCGTAGATAGGTCCCCTGAGAGTTACATTCAAATTATTTTGAGGTGTCTTTAGATGGTGGTAGTTGAATAACTGTGATCATTAATTTTTTTAAATGTAGCAAGATACTACTTCTAGAATATACAAGCAAGAGAGAGAAAGTATTTTCAGATTGGCAAATAATGGTCTGCATGATTCTCTCTGACTTTTATTCAATAAAGTTCTAAGGCATTTTTTTCTGCAGTACAAATAATTTCTGAGCTGCTGATGAACCCCATAAAAAGATTCCATATGTGAGTTGTGACTGAATTTTAGCATAATAAAAATTTTTTAGTACGGACAAGTTGAGAACTCTTCGTAGGCATTTCAGTTGGTATATTTTGCTGTTTAGTTTGGACATTGCTTCTCTGATATGGGATTCCCAATCTAATGTGTCATTCATAATTATACCTAAAAATTTTATGTTTTCGCATTGTTTTAGTTTTACTTCTCCCATTTTAATTTGTATGTTTTCAATCCTATTTTGTCTAGGGTGAAATATTGAAAAATTTGTTTCACCAGAATTGACATATAATTTGTTTTGTTGAGAACCAAAGTATAATTCTTGTCATTAAATCATTACAATTTTGTTGGATGGCTTCTTAGGAGTCTTCTGCTGATAGGATCGACAGATCATCTGCGTAAAGTGTTAGTTTTTATTCATCTAGGTATTTAACAATATCTGCTATATATAAAGAGAACAATATAGGTGCAAGGACACTTCCCTGCGGTACCCCTACACTAATCGATATCAAATCAGTAGTCTATGCTGTTTTGTCCATTATCCTTAATGTGAGATATCATCAACATCTTTTTGGCATATGTATTACACCCAATTATATAAAAATACGGAAACTTTTTTGGATTAGAATATTATTTTCTGATAAATTGGAATTTGCGGTATTGGTCAATACACAAAAGCAGTCAATTATTAGGTTGAGTTCTAAATGAAACATTTTTCATGTTTCATTCAAATGATTTGTCAAAAGGAAAATGAGATACATGAAAGAAAATAAAAATTTTACTTCATAAAATTTACAAAAAATTAAATACAAACACAAAGATAAAATAAATGAGATCACTCCAAACAAAATAAAAATTCTACATGAAATAAAATCTAAAAAGCAAATGATGAGCTTACAATCAGGTAATTACACGAAACTAAACAATAATTCTATAATATAACATCACAGACAAAACGTGTCTAATGAAATAACTAAATGAGCGCATAAAATAAATATATCGGGTGACAATGAATTCGTTATACATAGTGTCACTCAGTTATTTGTGGGAAAAAAGATTTGAAATTCGAATCGGAGGCATAGTTCATCGAAGCCCATATCTATACTGATAAAACAATTGAAAATCTACAAGTTGAACAAAAAATTAACCCAAGTCAAAATTTGAACTATAACCCTCTGTGGGATTCAATAAGTCATTTGATAGGATGTAAGGTGGATAAATATATTCACATCAAATAGGCTAAAACCATGCACTATTCGAAAAATAAGCTCCACCTGAAAAACACGAATAATCTGAATACAATTAAAAAAATTAAATGTTGTCCTGTTAACCAGCACCCCTACGAACGACTACCCTCAGAAGTTGAAACTTGTGTGAGCTAAGGACTAACGAGGTCTTACCTTTTAACGTATGATTCCTAACACAGGTTGGACGATAGCAAGTAAAAATCGAGCGTTCAGCCTGCGGCTTGAACCATCTACTCGCACATCGGCCGATTTACTAAATGAACAAAGCACCCACGATGCCTCGATAAGCATAATGTTCCATAAGCGCTCAGTATACAGATAGTGCCCCTCGGGGGCAAGTGCCCTGATAAAGAAAAACAAAAAAGTCTTTAATGGGATCCATTTGTAATCAATTTTATTAAATGTTGGTCTAGTGCAGAAACAAAATTAATGAATGATGAAATAAAGTATACAACAATTATATTACGTGATTTTCAAACTTGATTTGAGTTAAAAAAAATTAATTGAAAACGTATTTTACTTTAAAAAATATAACAAATCATGTTCCAACTCATCACCGGGATCTTGGAAAAGAAAAAAGTATCCGATATACAAGAAAAAAAAAGCAATGAAACAATTCATTCAGGTATCAAAATATTGAAAATAGAATAAGGTATAAAGTCAATTTTAAGAATGAATACTCTTCATCTTGTAATATTACCCATATTGGTGCTGATGAGGGAATGTAATTCAATGTTTGTATGAAAATGTATTTGGAGAGGGAGAGGGCTTTTTCTTTGAGTTTGTATAATGATCTACACATCTTTGTAGAAGTTAATTTTGAAATTAATTGCTATCTTCCTTACCTTGGAAGTTTTCCCACATTTTTTGCATAAAGATGGAAAAGTAGAAAATCAACACCGGTCTTTCAAAAAGTGAAACAATGATCAAAAAACGAAATAATTCAAAGAGATAAAATTGAAGATAAAACTAAAAAAATAACTAGTAAATATTTTTTCCATAGGACTGCAGTATTATAAACTTTCAAAAATCGTCATAATGCTTGAAAATGAATAACAAATTTCATTATAACATTTATATGTAACAATCATCATTTGTGTGGAAATTCCAAATTTTTTTTTGTTGCTTCTATCAGTTTGTTAATTTCATCCGCTGTTTCCAGGTCTATCTCTCCATCCGAGCACTGACTGAGATTCTCATCATCAGAATTTTCTGGCATAGTTTCTGGTATAGAGTTGACGACGTCATCCATATCTACTTCTTCACCGATCAGACCTGAAATAAAAAATAATAAAAAAAAAATTCACTTACTTGCTGTATTAATGGCAACATAAATAAATCTGGTAATAAATTCAATTAAAAAATTCAAGAAAGACTTACTGTCTTCCAATTCAACAGTATCCACTATCATAGGAGATTCCTGGGATTGAAAACTAATCTCCCCACCAACCGGAAACTTATTAAAGCTTCTGTACATCCCCATTTTCATATTGCCCAACATCCTACTACAGTGAGCTGATGTAGATTCTCTTGTTTCCTGTTGAGAACCATCAATGAATTGAAAAAAGTGTTTCAATTAACAAACAGAACTTATATTTGATGGGAGAATACAAGAAAGGCCAGTCAAAAAGCATGTCCCTTACTTCATCTTCCTGCAACTCTGTATCTTCCTGTTGCTGCTGCAGTCTAATGCTGTCTTCAATAAGTTCCTGGTGCACCCTATCGATGACGTATTTGTTGGCTATCTCCCGACACTGTTCGATGAAATTCATGGGCAACCAGCCAGTTTTAGGATTGAACTTCTGATGGCTTGATAATTTCGGAAGACGTTGGAACATCTCTTGTATTTCAGGAATTTTAATGTTGCAGAACTAAAATTAACAATAATCCTGAAATTAACAATTAAAAAAATATAGAAACTATAAAACCTGGTAAAACATTTGCCTAGCTGGGGGAATATACTCTGGGCTCAAGATGTAGCTCCTTTCTTCTAGGAAGTCTTGGTTTTTATCCTCATAGGAACAGCCTGAGGATGACATTTTCTTTGGTAGAGATGCTAAAACTCCAAGTTGTTTTGTATATGGTCGTTTAGCATTGACTTTGATTGTTGTGCCAGCTGTAAAAAATTATATGATCTTAATAACTAGATTGAAAAACGTATATTGAAGATAGTGCTCTGGTTTCGGTATGTCAAAAGTTTCATTAAATTATTCCCTAAGTCGCCAACTTGGTTTCAAAAGAGGTTCCAAAGTAATTTTTCTCTAACAAGATTACTTTAAAATATTTAAATAAAAAAGCATAATTATTCAATTTCGAAACATTCAACAAGGCTCAGAAGAAGAATAGTCGGTCCATTCT
>WOGN01002441.1:3770-16742 GCA_015342105.1 Leptinotarsa texana
ACATTGAATTACACGAAAGAAATTAATTATTTCGAAACAAATACTTTTATATGAACACTGAATTATACAGAAGATACGTTTCTCTACTCAGTTTGTATTTCAAACATTCGTTGTGGAATAAAAATCAGATATCTTTCACAAGAGTTCTACTTTAAATGAATGGTAACAAATTGCACTTACATGGAACACTGTCATCCTCACTGGTATACATCGATGTTTCGCCTTAAGACACTTTTCCCAAGGCTCTTCAGTACCAAATTGGATAACATTATAGAAAATACACACAATTCATTTATGAATTACGATTTTTCTATTTCAGGAGGACTTTCTTTCAGTTTGTGTCTGAAAGTAACTTCTTTGCATGATCTACACATCCATGTATAGAGAGTTACTTCCTTCCTTTCTTTGGAAGATTCCCTCATCATTTTTTTTCTATCAAGATGGAGTAGTAGAAAGCCAAAAACTGTATTTCCCAAAAATTAATCACTCCTAAAAATATGACCCCTTCAATTCTAATTATTATTATTGTTGCTTACGGGCATTTTATTATTGTTTACTGATTTATTATTATCATTGTATATTATTATTATTGTATGTATATTAGGATTTCCTAAATAAACGTATTCATTCATTTATTCATTCACTACCTTGCACTGAAGAGTGAACAAACAGCCCAAAACCTATCTGCAAGTGTATTTCAATAATTGAAAATCTATTGCGGCAGTTGTATCGTCAACAGCATATGCAGGAATAACTTCAGTGAAGAATCCTGCACTGACACGTGGTATTAGCCAGGGGAGTAGTTGTTTTCTGATACGTGTCAGTCTATTAACTAACTGTGTAGGGAGTTGAGACTGGCCTGAACAAGTATTCCCACTGACCATATGTCATAAACTCTTGATGAATCAGTTACATAACTAAAAAATAACGTATGGTGGTTGTCACAGAAAATATTTAATGACGTTCTATTAGCATCCGCTCTAATAGACATAAAGTGGTGATTGATAATATGAGTGAACGAAATCTATCTGACATGGCGTTAATGCATCGAGGGAAAAAGAAACACAGAATGTGAAATGAACGAGCAAATCGAGAGTCTAACAAAGTGACATATCGATTTTTCTTTCAGTCAGTCAGCTTGACCTGTGTCGCTATGAATATTTTTCCTGAAGAAAAAACTGGAGATATTCTAGTTTTCCAAATGTGTTCGACCATTGCCAAAAATATTGGCCTAACTCTACGTGGTGAACCTGATAAAGAACTATCGAGAAAGATACTTTGGAATCTACATTCCATAATTTTTTTTTGCGTCACAATCTGTCTCCAAATTATCAAACTTGAAGGACCCGTTTTCAATCTGATTCTCCACGAACATTCCGCATTATCAGAATCATTACTTCAAATTATGCAAAATTTAATGGAGATAATTTATGTTGTGTCATCATTCTTATGTGCCTATGTATTTCGGGATGCTTGGGATAGAATGTCCCACGATATATTGCTGGAAACCATCTGCGAAAATCGAAGATTCAACCACAAACACGGCAAAGTGTACGGAGTTCTCAAAATTGCCATTTGGCATTTATCATTATTATTTCTGCAAATACATTCTCTTTACAGTTTTTCCGGTGTCTACCAAACATTCAATTTTCCACTCATAACATTTTGGATTCAACAGTATTTTCATTTTGTGAGAGTAATGTTGATTTGGGAAATATCGAATATTATGAGTATTCGTTATGATTACTTGAAAACAATTATTGAAAGGACATTTTCTAATCACTCAACGAATCGGCTTAGCAAAATACAATTGAAACTAAAAATACGACAAATTAAGACAAAGTATAGAAAACTGTATGAAACAATTAAAGATGTGGATGAAATATTCACTCTGCCTTCAACTATTTTGATAATTTATGCTGTATTCGTCATACCAAACCGTGTCCCCTGGAATTTATATCACCCTTTCAAGATAGATTCTACCGAAATATTTGTGCCCGGATTTGCTACTTGTATTACTGTAGTGGTGAGTATTTTCAATATACAGGATCTTGTTAAGATACAGTCCCTTAAAGGGGAAACATAAAATTTGTTTAACAATTTTTTTCACAAGCACTAAAAAAGTTACAATATTGAAAGCAACCTGACGTTTTGTACTACCAAAAAAACACTCAGCCAGTAATTTATTTGGTTCACCCCATGGTTGTAAGGGGTGGAAAACGCAACCCCTAAAATTTATTGCCAATGTAACTTTTTGTCTTATTATTTGTTTACAATTTAAAATTTATTTCCGAGAGCCTGTTTCATTCTAAACAAAAAATGTTTCTTGGGTTTATTGCTCTAAGTAAACCAGTTCGCAGCAAAAAAATTATTTTAGGAACAACTACAGAGATACATCGTCATCAATGCGAAAATACGAAACTAATCTATCTAGTAGGTCGCTATTAGCGATAGTTAAAATTAAATTGGTATGACGCTGTGAATTTTCGAACTAATTGTGTGTTGTTATTCTGTTCTTAATTTGTTACTTTATCAATTCACAGTACTGAAGTTGGGATGGGGCTTCGCTTGAGAAGGAATATGTTTTTTATGCATGATAGGGCTCCCCACCAATTTAGTCAAGTAGCACGGCAGCATTCAACTGAAACATATGCAAATCAGTGGATAGGTCGAGGAGGACCACAGAACTGGTAGGCTCGATCCTCTGATCTCAATCCTCTTGATTTCTCTATTTAGGGCCATTTACAGCATTTGGTTTATCGTACTCCTGTTCGCGATGTAGAGGACTTAAGAAACCGCTTCATCGATGCGTTTAGGGTAATCAGAGAGACTCCAGGAATATTTGAGCGAATACGTGGCTCAATGCGCCGACGTCTAGTCTGAAGGTAGACATATTGAACATTTACTATGATTTCTACTTGTTGTGTGTTTTGTTATTATAAATTAGTTTTGTTCATTACCCTTTAATCGTTTAATGCAGGTACTAACTACAAAATAACAATAAATCCATTTCTTATTTAAGACGATGTATCTCTGTAATTGTTTTGAGTACTGGGTGCCTACGATTTGAACAATCAACAGAAATTGTCACCTTCTGAGATCTGTTCTTCTTTACTTTTACGTAATGAAAACGATCCTTTATTGGATCGGAACATAATGTGTGATGAAAAGTAGACTCATAAAAACGGGCTAAACCTTTGAAACAATCTAATAAATCTTTTAACGAGTCATATATGTTCTTTACTTTTCTCTATCTAGTACTTACTCATATCGAATGAATTTTCTATTCCAGTTACAAACAACGTTTCTGATAATGGCTTGCGATAGAATGGAATGCTGTGGATTGGACATCGTCAATGCTTGTTATCGACTGCAAAGGAATTTTGTATTCTCGCCAATTGGGGAAGAACTTGCATATCTCACAAAATATTTGGAAAATCTTGCTCCAAAATTCACTTTGGCCGGCTGCATAACTGTCAACAGATATACTTTGACTTCACTTATTTCAGTGATAACTTCATATGCTATAGTTGTAATTCAACTGAAATAAGGGATGGAGAAATTGCGGAAAAAAGAGAGTTTTCTAAATATATATTCAATGAATATTGTATTAACGTGGATATTTAAATATCGAGGAAACTGAATACTCAAAGTATATCAGCTTTCTTGAAAGAATTTTATTTAATCCTCACACTGATTTTGCCATTAAAAAGCGCGCTTCAAATTCGTCAAAGTATACTAGAGTCAGTTAAGTTTGAGTCAAATGAAACAAAATAATCTGAAAAACTCTTCCAAAGAAATCAATATAGAACATCCATTTGAATGACCTCCAATCCAACTATGAAATAACGAACACCTTATCTGAAATGAATAACAAGTCATTGGCCGATCTGAATGAAATCTTTTTTATAACTTTCCGTTATTATCGAACCATTAACTTCTCTTATGGATCAATCTGGCAAAAGGAACTTTTCTTGATGTTCTAGAAACGTTCTTTAAATTCCCTCACACAAAAAAGGAACTGAAATCAAACTGACAATTATTGGTGAATTCCACTGATCTTTATCCAAATCAATACAAAAGATAATAGCATTGAGATTATCGGAAATTACCGCATATTATTGTCTTTTCAGCAGAGTTTTCTAGAAAATAGTTTCTTACCGCCTTCTTGATCAATTTCTTGCACTAGGTGGTCAATAGAGTCCAAATGAAGCAGCTTATTCAAAGTGACTAGAGACTTCTGACTGTCCAAGCCAAGAACCCGTTGACCTATAGCCTGCAACGTCACCACGAGTCCTGAATACCCTGTATCTATACAAAAATATGTTAAGCCTTTCCAGTCTATCATAACTTGCTTGAACTATGTCGGCTTTAACAATAATGAAGCTAGATGCATGGGCTATCGAAATCTTAGCGATACACAATGCAAGCATTGTCGACATGTCCAACAAATGCCGTATCCATTGACAAAAGTTGTTTTACCATACCCAGCACCATTATGGTATTGACTATACCATTGGTGTTTTACCAATAATATTAAATTTGAATATTACTAGAGTTTTTTCCCCAATACGAAACTGTTATTTTAACACCTCGACACGTGTTTTGATCTTCAAAAGAAAGATAATCACTTGGAAGATCCTCCTTTTGAAGATGTATTTTGTGCTTTGATTCTTGTAGATGTTCATACATTGTAGATTTTTTGCCCAAACAAACGTGTTCACGGAGCCTTACGTCGAAATTTCAACCGGTTTGGCCTTTATATACTGCAGAGCATTCGCCTCTCTATTCTATACATACCTGATTTCTTCAGTCTATCTCGTTTGGATTTCGCATTGAACAGAGTTCCGCCTGAATAATCATTATTTATCTTCTAGCTATCAAACAATAGTACAGGAAACAATGATCACATGTCTTACAAATAGTAGTCGATGATAATGTATTTGTTGCATTCGTTAAACATGGAATGAAACACAAAACAAACATGAAAGTTGACATTATAAAATTATATACAATTTCAATACAAGACGTCAATATCCATGGTTGATATATTTTTCAATAAAATGGTATGACAAACCGGAAATACACTTCAATTTCATTTTTCCTTTTCGAGTATAAAATGAAAAATAATAATCTCAGCTCAAGCAAGCTCTCATTACTTCTTCAACTTTGAGACGCGATTTTTCGGAAAGAGAATCAATAGCCTTTCAAAATGATTTGCCATTAATACCCCCTTCCCATTCAAGGAAAGGTCGTTTTTTCCGATTATTCATATTATTTCTCAGAAACAATATCACCAAATCAATTTACTGAACAAAAAATTACTGTGTGCTGTTGGAATGATCAATATTTTTTTCAGTCATTTTGATGATACAAAGGTTTTGCTTAGAAGTATCTTTTACATTAACAAACATTACAACTGAAAATATAAAAATTGATGGTTTTTCAATGTTGATAACAACAAGTTGTTCAATGGAAATTTTGCAATGATCTCTTCGATATAATAAAAGAAGATCTTTTCTTCAATCCTTTTATGTTTTAAATGAAGATTATGAGAAAATATTTGATAAAAATCATTTTAGTAGAAAATTTTTGTTACAATTATTTTTCTGAGTTCATATCAAATTGCTTATCATTTTTACCCAAATATCACCGGATATACTTGTAATAAGATTCGATACTGTTTTGAACAGTTTTGAATATTCTGATATTTTAAAATATTTTTGGCGTTGGACGCTGCAATTTCCAAACACCTTTCAATATTTTTACACTTCTAGATATATAATCGAAGTTGGTTTTTGACTGTGCACCATAATGTGTATTGTATAATGTAGCTTGAAATTAAATGATTTTCATTCATGAGTTGTTTCACTATACAATTCCTCTAGAAATATTTATAATATTCAAATAATATCGTTCTTCACTATTCACTTATTCCTTCTAGGTGTGCTTCGAAGTTTCGGGAGAAAACACTTGTCATCAACTCATCAGTATCTTTTGTGGAAATATTTCCTACAATTTTTGTAGAAACTCATCGACTTATGTCACCAGAAGAGACTCACCTACTCTGAATACCATGACTTTTCGTATAAAATATTCATATGATAGCTATTTTGATTCCATTATAGATATTTGAAGTACAAACTAAATTTTTGCAAATTATTTTAATGTAAGTCATATATTCATATATTAGAATGCAGTTGTTTCTGATAGACTTTTTCACTCAAATTGTAATTGGAAGGAGCTTTTCTATGCAAACTTTTTGTGAAAAATTTTCATTTATGTATGCAATTGTTTTCTTTCTCCAATTGTAAGTTTTCCACCTGCTATATGTATAATGATGAAGAGATAGAAGGACAAAAGGTTTTTCTTTTTTCATATACCTAATTAATATTTCTTATTTATTTAGTATAATCATAATAATTAATTAGCATATTATATTCAATCAATTGCAGATAATGCATTCACTCTGATGAATCGTAGAATTCTTCGGATACTTATGTACAGAGTCGATGAAATTGGACACTTTTAAAGGGAAATTACCGTTTTCCATGCAGCGTTCGAAATCTCCTGGTCTGAGTTGATGAACTCTTCTAGTCCTGTATAGCTTGAATTTGTGATTTTTAAAAATTATCCTAATGTGAATGTTTGGTAGGCCTGTTGGGATTATTTTCAGTAGGTCCTAAAGAGACTATTTCTTCCAACTCCTTATCCCTTTTGATCCATATAATTTTGACCTTTTCTTTATAAAATGACCGCCATCAATAAGATTGTGTCTCAATCTTAGAAACATGTTTCTAAAAATTTGTCTTCTATTATACAGACTATTATATGTCATTTTTCATAATTTTCATACTTCATCGCATATATGTTTGGAAATAGAACAAAAACCACTAATTGAAGAACGAATTTGCTGCTCAAATCAAAATTGTATAGTTACCAGTAAAGATTTGCATTCTGTTTTATCGCCGCATCGTCTAAAGCCTATTTGATCGAAGCTCTGTATTTCAAAGATGACTCCAGCAAAACATCAAGTGTGCTACATTTTTGGAAAGGCAATTTCAAGCTCTATTGAAATACACAGAAATATAAGGGGCGTCTCATTGAAAAATTGTTTTCCATAAATGATTATTGATATCTCATTTGAAAAAATAAATTCCAATTAAAACATGGGTATAACGAGAATTAGCCATGTTTGAAAATTCAATTTGATATGGAGTTTACCAGTTACTCAATTCTTTTATTCTCGATTGTCATTGAAAATCTCAGTGTCTTTAATTTCAGAATACATTTGTTATCATCAAAGAGAACAATTATTGAAATAATGACCATATATTTGTTGAGTAATCTTTCAGAAGGAACTAAATCATACGAAAAGGGGCGAAAGAAAAATTTTTCGTTCCAGATTAAAGAATGGAAGGGTAATGAAAAATATAAAAATGTTTGTTCTTCCAGATGACACTTTGAGAATGTATACGCTTATGATAGCAAAAATTATTCTGACACTGAGTAACGAGACACTGAGTACTGTCCTCGACGATTTTCTCAATCCTTATCTTCTACGGTTGGCGCGATTTAAAAAAAAATAAATTCTAAAATAAACAAAGAAACTTGATTTTTTCATTATCGAATCAGTTTTAATATGGGTAGATTATATATTTAATAACAAGTTCATATCGATCACACGTGATAATTGAAATTGATAAAAAGTATCCGTTCGAATAAACAATGGTAGAGATTTTTCAGTAGATCCGTTACTATTCTTTGAGCTACTCTCCATTCCGTTCAAGAATCTCCTATAAAAAATGAACTTATAGCGCCTTCGCCAAAATTTTAATGTCGACCATTCAAATTAGTTAAATTTAAATAAAACAAATAGTATTGAAACGATGGTTTTTGTGTCAGACAAAAAAGCAGGTGAGGGAAATTATTTTCATATAATATTTTTCATGTATCCTTACTTTAGTAAATTTTTGTTTCACTTAATCACTCTTCTAGGCCCACCAATTTGAATTAATCTATGATTTAGTCACTTTGAGTGAAGTATCGAAAATAAAAAAACCTTGATAACAAATTTTTCGTACTTGTCAATCAACTGCAAATACCTGAAATGTATCGCGATACTTCAATATATTAGGAAATCTGTTACCTTCTATCTCAAAATAGTGTCCTCAAATGTATGAATACCTTTGCTTCACTTTGAGATTTCATAATTAAAGATTTTACAAAAACCGCTTTAAAACAGGTATCCCAAACTTTCGTCTTCAGAAAATTGAGTAGCTAAAGCGTAAATATAAATAGTAATTTTATTAGATATCGCAAAATTGCACTTCAGAATTTCAAATAACTTCCTTTATCTATATACGTTACATATAAATTTTTATATTCGTAGCAACACATTACGATATTTATAAGAAAATAAGTGATGAAATGGTTTGAAAATAAACAAAATTACACTTAGCCCATGATATAATGTCTGGTATCATTCTTGTGGTCCATTGTGCTTTTTGAACATTTTCATCCCATCTTGACTGCCATGATTCCTTCCTTTCCTCTTTTTTGTCTCTTTCACTAACCTCATTGCGACTGTCTAGTCTCGTCCGTTCATTCACCAAAATATCTATCGGTGGGATGCCCATTATCGCGTTTAAAGCCTCAGAGGCAGAGCAGTTCTATATGCCATTGCTGTTCTCAAGAACATTTGCCTTTGTGTGCTCTGCAGCATATTTTGGTATTTTTGCCCACGCATTACTCCACTGAACTGCTCCATAAGTACACGTCTTTTATGGATGCCTGGTCCCCGTATATTCCGAAGCACTTTAGTGAGAGCAGCCACCTGCCTATTGGCTTTCTCGCACGTCTTTTTTAGGTGTTCATTATATATAGTTTTGTCGTGGAGCCATACTCCTAAATATTTCACGTACTTCATTTTGGCTCTATTTGATTTCCCGCTAGGTTGAAAGATATCCCTTCTCTTCTTCTAGGTCCTCTTATTATTATTGCTTCTGTTTTATGAGGTGCAACATCCAAACCGTTTTCGACCATCCATTTATCTATCTTCGTTAGGCACAAGTTCGCTCTTTGGACCATGTCCTGTTTCTTATCGGCAGTCACAACAAGCGCAAGGTATCCGCATATGCGTCAGTATGGCAATCTGCCGCAAGCTCCAGATTCAAAACTCCGTCACACAGGACGTTCCACAAGGTAGGTCCCAGAACGGAGCCTTGTGGAACTTCCTGCGTCATCGTCAGTTCATCTTTCCCGGTCTGAAGAGTACGCTCAGAGAGATAACTTTTAACCATCTCTACCAGGTATCTACTGACCCCCTTATTCTTAAGCTTATCTATTATTAGGTGCCATTTGGCCGTATTGAAAGCGTTCTTGAGTCAATACATATAATAGTCCCCCAAGTTTTATTTCTATTGGTTACCTTGCTCAGTATCGCAGTAACAGTTGATTTTTTTCTCTAAAACCGAATTGGTTTGGTGAAATACCCCCTTTCTCTTCCAGATCTGCCTCTAGCCTTTCCTTGATTATATACTCCAGCATTTTACCGAAGCCATCCAGCAGACAAATAGTTCTGTATTGCTGGTTTTCCATTGAGACACCCTTCGGGATTAGAATAACTTTGGCCTTTTTCCATTCAAAAGGGAACTCTGCATCAGAGGTTGCTTGTTCAACATTTCTAGGATTTTACCAGGGATAGTTTTTACTGCCATCCATACAGATTCTGATATTATGTCATCAGGTCCAGGGGCCTTTCCAGATTTGAGTTTTTGTATTGCCTCTTCCAGTTCTTCTACAGTTATTTGTGGTGGAAGATCGTATTCTGTTTCGTTTCTCATATACTGTGTATTTATTACGTGGAAGAGCTTCTTGATAATTTCTAACTTTCCTTGACTATCCAATTCATGAAGGGTTTTCTAACATTTTAATTCCCTGCAAACTATTTTATATCCCTGTCCCCAGGGATCATCTTTTAGTTTAGCACATATTTTTCCCCATTGTTCTTTCTGTGACCTTCTAAATTCTTTTCGTAGGGTTCTTCTACGAATTTTATAATGGTCTTCTTCTGGTTGTATGGTATCCATTCATTCCCGATTTTTCCGCATCCGCGTTAGTTTCCTTCTGGCTCCTCAAGTTTTTGATCTGGTCATTCCACATATTGGTTGTTTTTCAGCCGCACCGTTTGATGTTCTATTTAAGCTTATTTTTTGAGCGTTTTTCGTCACCCTAGTCAAATCCGCGATGGAAAAAATTTCGTTACTCATGAGTTCAATTGCGTTCTGTAGTGCCTTCATATCCACAGATCTCTCCCCTTGCCATATTTTCTTGGGGGTATCACACCTGCTCCTACTTCAAAAAAATGTGTCTATGCAAGCTTCAGAGAAACTTTCTTCAGTGCTCACCTTCCAGTTCTTTATGTTGCCTGCAATGCCTGGTGTAACCTAACCTAACCTAACCTAACGTAACCTAACCTAACATAACATAACCTAACCTAACATAACCTCTCTATGGCCTGGATTGATTACCGCAAGGCATTTGATACAACATCGCATGAGCTCATCTCGACAAAATAGTGAGATGCCTTAAATGATACCACTCTGGTGGACTTGCTACACATTTGATTAGGATAGGTCACTTTCTATTAGTACTCAACGGATTAATTTTTCAGAATACTCTGAAAAGGCGTGAACACCTTTTCGATAACAAATTCTTCGAGTGCTTCTGCGAAAGATGTTCCGACCCGACAGAAATGGGAAGCTATAGCGGAGCGCTCATTTGTCCAAAATGTAAGACTGGTCTAGTTCTCTGTGATAATCCTCTGGATCAAGAGTCATCTTGGAGTTGCAACGACGTTTCTAAAAGTTGTCCGGGATACACCATAACCGCTCGGTCCATGAAGCTATTACTGAACAGGTGAGTGGAATAACATTTCTGTGCGTTTCCATTGATTTGCATGTACCGCTTGTCAAATCTAGAAAGCGACTTCAAAATCTCGTCTTAGGACTTCCACTAAGATGGGCGTTCGTTTGAACTCTGTGTAAGAGAGAGAGAGAGAGAGAGATTGATATAATTCTCAAGTCTCTTCCTAGTTTTGACAAGCTATATCTATGATTGTGACAGATTGGTTCGAGATTATAAATATAGTATTATGTACGCGATGCGTTTATTGTTTACGTTGAATTAAAAAATGTTTGCCTCGATGCCAATAATTTGATCTATCCACTTAATATCTTTTCAAAGAAGTACCGCCTAATTTTCAATACTAAAAAAAATAATTACTCAGTGCAAACTGTCGATGACATAACTTTGGAAATTCTCTTTTATCCAGAGAAAAGTCTGCAACCTTAAGAGTTTAATGTCGTCTTTGCTTGATTTAAAAGCCTTGTCGAACTTTTCTTACATTATTATTGATTTTTGCAACTTTATATATCAACGTCAAGATGTTGAGTTATAGGAAATAGGTTTATTTGTAACTTCTCCTTTTGATATGACTAATAGCAGATATCACATAGCAGAAGACTTTTCTTTTCTTTCAGGGGAAAAAATTCAACACCTAAAATTAAAAAACTTAAATAATCTGGAAACAAGTTTTTCTGAAATCACTTTTGATTGTATTTTTTTGTCTACATCGAAAATTTCAATATAAAACGTATTTCGTTCAATCAGATTTCATAATTTTGATTTTCTCCTTATATTTTATTCAATTTATGCATCTTGACTATCTATTTTTATTTCAAATCTGTTGGATGAAAATTTTAATTTCTATCATTGACCACAACTATAAAACAGTTTCAGAGGTGATTGACAAAGTTATGTAAATATTCGTTCAGTTGAACTTATGAAAAAAGCGAGATGAGCGACACCATTTTTAACTTTGCCTTAACAGCATATTAAGGCAAAAACATACAGTTTCTTGTATCATGTGGTAACATTGCTTCATTCTAAACCCTAACAGATACGAAAACGATTAAATGGAAAAAAGTAACTCTCAACGGGAACAATAGAATGGTCGAAAAAAATTTACGGGGGCTCTTGCCCTTCTCGATTTATACGGGGAAAACCAAAAATGCTGTTTTTCGTTTTTTTTTTCCAAATGGAATTGTTATTTCGGAGAATGACGATGTAATAATAAATATTCTATAAAACGTTTCGTGTCAACATGGCCACCATCAACTTGTTTTTAAATACGGACCTCTCTCTTTTTGTTAGAGATATTGATAAAACGAGAAATTCATAATCCAAGAGTATATAACATTTGATATTTTTATAGCGTTTCATTTGAAATAACCACCATCATCAGTGACAACAATCAAACTTATTTTATCATGAACTTCTGGGAGAAATGAAACCAATACGGAAAATCGAAGCTACATGGCAATCTACAATAATGCTCTACAATAATACATACATACATACATGTAATACATGCATCTTTTATTTTTTGTTTGAGATGGTCGATATCCGTACATGGTGTTGAAAAAACTTTATCCTTTATGTATCCCCAGCCAAAAAATCTAAAGGAGTAAGATCTGGGGATCAAGCTGGTCAGTTAATTATTCCATTGTTTCCAATGCATTTTTTCTGGAATATTGCATCTAAATGTTCCCTTACTATTGCTGCATTATGGGGTGGAGCGTCGTTCTGTACAATATTTTATTGTATTTCATGGCAGATATTCAGTGGCAATGTTGTCGATGGATGACGCAATGTATTGCTAACACCCCTGGCACATTTTGTTTTAAATAGCTTATAAATCCACGATCACGTCCAACTATGGCAGGTGATCTATCTGTAGCTACTGATATTATATTTGATAAAGGAATTGTTTTTTCAATGAAGTAGTCCTTCAAAACATGAAATATTTTTTCACCTTTAGTGTCGGTTATCAAAGTTCTTGCGAAGAGCAGCTCTTCGTAGATTTCTTGATTCATAATAAAACGAACATATGCCAATAATAATGCTGCA
>WOGN01002442.1:0-16739 GCA_015342105.1 Leptinotarsa texana
ATAAAGCTAAATGATTTAAGAAAAGTTGGAGGAATTCCATCTGGACTGGGGCCTTTGTTGATATTAAGTTCGGACAGTTTCTCATAAATTTTAGATATTTCAATATGATAATTGGTTTAATATTTTTGAAAAACCATCAATAATATTCAAAAGAAGGATCTACACCTACTCAAAATAAACAACTCACCTATTTTAAGTATTTTTAAGTAGCAATTAATATTTTTTCTTAAATAAGGGTTTGTTATGTTGATTATCAATAAGTAAAAATGTCGAAGACTGCATAACGTTGTGATTTAAAGATGAAAAATAAAAACTGAGTGATTATAATAACTTTTTCTCTATTTTTCCCTCAAAATATAATCCTTGTAAGGAAGGAAACTAAGACCGTTGCCAAAACTCGGTTTCGGTCCTAAAAACCAATTTCGGTCGGACACTGGTTCTTGCTATTTAAAATATGAGTAGGGACAAATAAGTAAATTTTCAAATAAAATCCAATGGATATATTGAAATATATGATGGAATTGGCCAATACTTGATGAAAATCCGTGACTAACTTATTCAAAAAATACTTTATTTTGATATTTTCACTCAGCAGTTTTACAGAAACTCTTATTAGCTTATGTCCCAGTTCCCACATTTGAAAAAATATTTAGTAACGGGTAGTTATCCAATTCTAATTGTTCACAGAGTAAATTTAAATTACCCGAATTCTTGAATCTACTGATTTCTAAATATTCACTTATCTCTTCTAAATGTAACACGTTGTATTCATGACTGAATTCATGTCCTGCTGTTGAAGGTGGTTTGCAAATCTGGAATTGGTCTTTCTATTCACAAATCTATATCTATGCTCTTCAATTCTTTGGGAAAATATTATCCCTGTTTGGTCAACATACAGTATTGGGCAAGAGCCACAAGTCAGCTTATATATATCGTATATAAGCAAAAGGCCCATATAAAAGCTGCAGAAATTACTTCACTCATGCGGCACCACAAGGATAAGCCAATGCATGGGGTCTTCTTCAACAACATTGAAGACCTTGGCTTATCAAAGCACCTGACCTTCGCTTTCTTCAGGTCTAGTGGGTTGGAGTCGGAAACTGAGAGGTTCATCATGGTCTGCAGTCACATGATGAATATAGAGGTTCGTGACACAAGGTGCAGGGCCTGCCGTGAGGCGTCTGAAACTTCAGCCTATATCCATTGACATAACGCTGCTCCATGTATGCTCCAAGGAATAAATTTGCATGCCTCAGTTGAATATGAAAAAAAACCATCCAGACTGTTATTCCAGGAAGGAAATTCTCATTTAATTTCTCATCAGCATCAGTATGTGCAGTCTGGATAACGATTAACTCAAACACTTGCACACTTTTCAAATATTTGTTAGAAATGGAAACAGATCTGCTCTATTTTTTCCTACTACTTGAAAGCTATGTGACTTGCCCATTTCTGCCAAATCTCCGCAAATCACTGCAGCTTCATTGACTTATTCCGCTTTTCCTCCAATTTTTCTTCAATTCTCTTTTTGGTTTTCCTGTGTGTATTCCCAGACACATTTCCCCTGTAATCCTGTTTCTTATAACCCACTTTCCAATCTGGTTCCATACCAGAGACTGGTACCCCCAAAGCTTGTTCACTCTATATATGGATTGGAATATTAGTGCCTGTCACAGCTTTTTTGTTGCTAGTGATATCCCGAAAAGATCCTCTGTTCTGTTACAGTGACTGCATTTTTTCAGATCATTCGAAAGTGAAAGTAACATATGAAATTATGTTAAAAACCAAAAGTTTTACATGAAATCTCCTGAATCACTTGGATAACTGGTATTGATGAACTTACGATCTACGAATAGGAGAGTCATCGTCATTGATTTCCAAGAGCAGCCTCAAGTAGTAATCTCCAATCTTCACCTCATCCGCAAGACAAGCATAACTCACTTCAAATTCTTGGTGATTCCAAGCTACCAGAGCCAAACCGGCCAACTCTCTATCAGAAGTGAAGTTCCTCACTTCGGCTTCTAAGGCACTTCGAAGCTCTTCCCTGGTCTGAAATGAAAAAGCTTCAAGTTAGATAAATAATCACAATTTTATTCGGGTACCTTATGATTCCATATCAGGTTGGGTAGAGCGTGATCCTGGTTGAAATTCCAATAGAAAAGGGGCCAGTTCGATTCTGCTTTCTTCCTTTCTCTTCTCCTCCTCAAAACAATCGGTCTTTCTTTGATCTTCTCATCTCTTTTGATAGTGATTCCCACTCTAGTACCCCAATGCTGAAGAGCAAGATTTGTGTAGTGCTCAACCCTTTTTTCGACGTTTTTCAACTGCCTTTCAATTGCCACCCAGTTTGGATTTTTTTTAGACCTGTTCGCATGATCTTGAGCCAATTTTAGGTTGTCCCTATTGTTGAGCATCTCTTGCTCTAGGGCTTCTTTCGGAATCTGATCTTTTGAGTCCAAGAAGACTATCAAACCGGTAGGCTGAAATAAGAGAACTCGTGAGAGCCACTACGAAAATCAACCATTAAAATATGTACCATGATTCTTTTGAGAAGACCCATTGCAGTGGGATTACCCGTCACCCAGAGTCCGATGAGATGTCGGGAGAGTTGTCTGTGGGTCAGCAATCTCCCATCGGTCCCTTGAGTGTAAAGAGAAGCCAATAGATGACGAGGAAGGGCTCCTTCAGCTAAAGCTAGATTTTGCATTTTTTCTGCTACTTCTGATTCACCCTCTTCTATGATAGATCGCATAACCAGCCCTGCTCCTTTCACTATGGCTAAAGAGGGGTGCTGCAAAAAAAATTGATTCAAACATTGATAGGTTAGTATTTCATACAATTCCAGTCGGCTTTTCATAAAAAAAAAACAATAATGTAAATACTGGACTTGATTTGTTTTATTAATAGATAGATAGATTTCATTTAAACTGTATTCCAAACAGGTTTACACCCGATTATATGTATACAGTCATATCATGGTACATAAAAGATATGATTTTGAAAGACAGAGTAAATATACACCTAAAATTACGTACAAGAGAAACATTAATAAAAACAGGTATATATGGCACTTTTTTTTAAACGAATGTCTTATTTCTAATTCATCACAGCAAAAAAAATCCAGACTTTGATGACTTATGACTAGATCATTCAATTGCCTAAGGCAGCGATTGAGTGGAGACTCTGATTGGGTGTCTACATAGAAAACCCTATTGCGATTTCTTAGACTAGCACTAGGAACATGAAGATTGATCACACTGTTCAGGTACATTTATTATCTGATTAAATATGTTGGATATAAATAGTACATCATTCAAGATTTGATGATCCGACAGGGTTGGCATGTCAAAATGTTCTAGTTGAGTCCTATAGGAGATCATAGAGAGAGACTCTTTATTTTTTTTTGAAGTAGGTGTATCTAAGAAATTTCTTCTGTATTTTTTCTATCATCTCTGAATGAAATGCTGTTTGCGGATTCCAAATTGTTAAAGTGTATTCGAGTTTTGATCTGACAAAGGCATTAAATAGAAGAATTCCTAGTTCCCATTTGAAATCCCTGGAGTTTAACACAAAACCAAGCTTTCTGTTTGCATCACGTACAATATATTCTATGTGATTTCTGAAGTCGAAGTTACTATTAAATATGACTCCTAGATCTTTGATTTGAGCAAGTTTTTTCAGTTTGGTGCCATTTATTGAGTATTCCGTTGGAGTAATAACATTTTTCCGTGAAAAAGACTAAGTCTATCTGAAGGTTTTCACTCTCTCTTTCATCGTTGATGGTTTGGTATAGTTTGAGATCATCTGCATAGAGTAGAAATTTGGAATGTCTTATATAATCACCTATATTGTTTATGAATATTATAAATAAAAGTGGGCCTAGAATTTATCCCTGAGGAACGCTAGAGGTTGGTCTGAATAGTGTCGGCCTTTTTCTGTTGAAAGCAACAAATTGATCTCTATCTGATCTCTATCTTCACTAATGTTATCATTGATTGATTCATTGAGAATTTCCTTAATTAGGCGATGAGAACTCCATGGTTCACTTTGTTGAATGCTTTCGCTAGGTCTGTGTAGATTACATCAACTTGTTTTCCAGTATTTATCGAGAGTGCTAACATATTGCTGAATATCATGAGATTTGTTACAGTTGATTTTTTTATTAACAAAACCGTGCTGTTTTCTGCAGATAGCGTCTTCAACATGGGCATATAGTCTGTTATATAAGACTCTCTCTAAGATTCTCTATAGTTGATTATTAAAATTTGATTGCCAGATTCATGGATAGGAATTATTTTGGAAATACACTACTTTCAACAACACTATTGAAGATTATATTCAGAGGTCTTATTAGGTTTTCCATATGACCTTTGTAAAAGTAAGATGGAATACCGTCAACTCCAATTGATGTTTTGGGTTTCAGGGATCTAACTGCTTTACAGGTATCTTGTTTGGAAATTGATGATACACATAATTCTCGCAGGTTGATCTCTAGAGAGAAGTTGGTGCCACTTGGAGAATCATTACTATAAATATTCAGCAAAAGCATTAGCAATATCTTGGTCATCAGAAATGACTTCATCTTTATATCTGAAATTATTAGATATTTTGTAATATTTTTTTATTGTTTATGTAATTCCAAAATTCTTTAATTCAACCAATTCATCCGGATCTTTTGATACTAACACATTTTCCCAATGAGTTTGGCTTACTAGATGATAGAGTTTGACGTAATTACCGCTGCAGAAATCATAAATATATTCTGGGATATTTTCTTCGTTTGTCACAGATTCTGAGCTGATCAAAGTAATATCAATTTCTAGTGGGGGTGATACTTGCTATGCCATCATATACTTTTGAAGTTGCCGTTGTAATACTTGTGCTGGCTAAATTTGTTAGGACGAGGTAGAGAGTGGCGTGGTTTGAATTAGTTATATCATTTACAGAAAAGAGATCATAGTTGCTCATGAGGTCATCAATGTATTTACCTTTACCTGTGCAGGTCGCGAAACCGAACGATGCACTATTTATTTCCGGAATATTAAAGTTGCCTACAATGTAGACGAAATCGGAGTTATTCAATTCATCAACACTTTCTAGAGATGAAATGAGCTCATTGTATACTTCTTGTCTTGAATTTGGGGGAATGTATACACATCATATTAAGATTTTGATTTCTCGAAACTTAACAGAGGTGATTATCCAGTCATAGTCTACAATATTATTTTTGGTGATTAGCTGTGAAGAATGATTCTGTCATTGCGGAAAACCCAGTACCTGGAGTCTCCTATTTCACCATCGTAGAAGGAATCATTCAGCCAGGTTTCAGTGACAGCTGGACATCTGAGTTCTGGCAAGATACATTTTTATTAAAGGGTTCTAATTTAGTACGCAGGCTACTCACGTTTTGATACACAATATGAAAATGCTTTTTGGAACTGCTGTGGCAGCTCACTTCTAACCTAAAAAATCATTTACTCTGTTTTTCAAAAAGTTGAAATGTCTTACTCCAGGTGGCCAGTAATTCGGGTTTTCAAATTTACTCGGCAGATTCATGGGTGTTTCAATCTTGAAGGATGAGAACTTTTCTTTGTTTTCTAGTTTTTTTCCACAGTTCATATGATTTTCCAAAAATCTCTGCATACTAACCTTCAAGACCGTCCTTGCTGTCTAATAATGTTGCATCATGAAATAATGAGTTGAATGGAAAAAAAGGATGATTACGCTTTCTGTTCACTTCACACTTTCGAGATAGTGATAAAATTGTATAATAGGTATATTAATAACCAATACCTTTGCTATTGAATTACTTATTTCAGTAAGAAAACTGTTGAAACTTTATTTTAATATTAAAAAAAAACATTTCACCCAAACATTCTCAAATTGTAGAAATTGTGGTTTTCCATAGGACTTGTATTATTTTTAAAAGATTTAAATTTTGGGCTATGAGTGTTGATTTATTGTGAGTCCTTGGAATCACAGGTTTACTTGATTGATTATTAGTTTCAAAAATAACTTCAGTTAACTCCTCGTCAAATTGTTCAAGCCAACAAATTTGTCGTCGTCGTCATATTGGTTTTCAGTTGGAAGGCAATAATCGAAAATTGAAAAACGTCTCTCAAACTGTAAATATGTAGGTCAAGTAAAATCATCAGATACAGCCTAGTGTCAGCTAAGGACCCCAGAGTTCCTTTGGCGAAACTAGGGGTAATTGTGATTTTGCCTTTATTTTCACCACAAAAAGAAACATGCATTAGGATTCCAAATCAGACCGATTATTACCTGACCACTGGTAGAATAAAACTAGAGACCAGAACCCTAAATAATTTATGTAATATGCACTTTAAGCTGTGTCTATTGCCTTAGATAATGTTTACTGTAGTTGTAGATGGAATCAGCTTAGACATAGTTATCTCCGGCTGTGGAAATTTACTTTCTTTGATAAAAATCAGGCAGACACTTCAAGAATTACCTGTATTATTTTTCTCTTACTATTTCATTCATTTTTTAATATTTGTTTTCATTTTCATTTTTTTAACTTGTCTTTTTTTATTTATTTTTATTAATTTCTTGTTTTATGAGAGTTATCTAAGAATTTTAATATTACACATTTTTCTCTTCTCGTTTTAATTTTCCTTTTTTTATTCTTTTTAATTTTTCCATTCTTTTTTTTTTCTTTCGGTTTTTCTTATCCTCATGACAATATCTAATGCCTCAAATATTTTCAATTATCTTGAAACAAATTCAACCCAATGGTATAGAAACTGAATATCCTAAACTTCAAACCGACAGGTTTGTTTGATTTCTCTGTAGATTTCAACATTGGAATTGTACAACTACACAGTTTTGGTTGGACTCGTAAGTACAAAAATAAAACTTTTATTTTAGGTATGTCAAGTTTTACAAAAATTGGTCATATCGTACATGTAAACCTAAGAGAACATCTTTTGCCTTATAAAGAAATTATTGGGGAAATTCTCTACGATAAAATACCAGGTTGTAAATCTGTGGTGAATAAAGTAAACATGATAGACAATACTTATCGTTACTTCAGCATGGAATTACTGAAAGGAGACAATGATATGATGACCACAGTGAAAGAAAACAACTGCACATTCAAATTTGATTTCTCTAAAGTTTATTGGAATTCCAGATTGTGCACAGAACATGAAAGAATAGTGAAAATCTTGAAAGAAAATGATGTGCTATTTGATGTTTTTGCTGGTGTTGGTCCTTTTTCTATACCTGCTGCTAAGAAAAAGTGTTTTGTTTATGCAAACGACTTAAATCCAGACTCTTTCGATTGGCTGAAACATAATGCAAAGTCTAACAAAATTGGAGAAAATTATTTCAAATCTTTCAACTTAGATGGCAGAGACTTCATAAAAAACAACATCAAACAAAATTTGCCACAACACCTAATAAAAAAACAGAAAGTATTCATTACAATGAATCTACCTGCCATGGCTGTAGAGTTTCTGAATAGTTTTGTAGGACTATTCCATGAGGATGAACTTCCATTATTATCTAACCCCATTACAATTTTTGTTTATTGTTTTGCTAAAGGTGAGAACCACATTGATATAGCAAAAAACCTTGTTATGGATAACTTTGGACATGATGTTTCTGATAAAATATCTGATATATTCAGAGTGAGAACCGTGAGCTCTATGAAAGAAATGATGAGAGTTACTATTAAACTTGATCGTGACATTTTAGTGGGGATGTGTAAAAAAAGGAAGTTTGAAGACAGTTTCCTTTCACAGAATAAAAAATCAAGCATTTCTGGTATGTCCCGATTTAGGCGTAAAAGAATTGTATAAACAGATTGCATCAATATCAACAAGATATTTTTGTCCTCCATATGTCTTGAAATTCCATAAATGTATTGCTTGTTGATAGTGATTCAATTTATTTTTTTGTATTGCTTATGTTTTAGAGGTCATAAATTGATTATTTTTTTTTTTAGATGGGAAAGAACCACAAAAAAGTTGATAAGGTATTCAAAGTGGCTGGAGCCAAGAGTTTGAAACTTAAAGCAAAAGCCAAAAGTGTTAAATCTGAACTGAAACAAGTGAGTGGTTTTGTCAAAATATTAGTTAATTCTACTTTAATGGTTTCTGGTTTTTCAGAAAAATTATTTACTTTCTTTAGTCATAAAAAATATATTAATTCTATATCATAAATATAAACAGCTTTTTTACCATACCACATGAATCATCATATCTGTAATGACAGTTAATCAAGTGTAAATTAGATATTACATCATTATTTGCATAGTAACATTAAACACATTAACATACACACTGAATCAAACTATTCAAGTTACTGGTAAAAATAAATATGTACAAAAAATCACATTCATATGTATATGTTTGTCAATATTACATGAAATAGTGTTTTGACTAGTCGCCTGGAGTGCCAATTAAGGGGCTCCGGGGCGTCTTCGTTGATTCCAGTGGCGCATTTGCTTTTTCAGCAGCAGGAAAACCCGGAAAAACGCGCAGCACCACATCATCTGAAGATCTTGATCTGACAATGTCTTGTCTCTCATAAAACAAAATGTAGGGTGACTCCAGTGGCTCCATTAAATTCAAGACATTGCCAGGTTTCAAAATAATATAAAAAATTATTTTAATTTCCAAATTTCAAAAATACACAGAGTTTTTTATGGTTTTGTGAGTTTTCAATTTTTTTTAAATATATCTAAATGAGTGACTTAGATAAGTTTTCTATTTCTAGATGTTAACCTATCGAAGGTTATAGATATGAGTACAAATGCTTGTACGTTTTTATGTGGAATAATTCATTGTAAATTATAGCTAAGAAAAAGTATTTTAAACTTAATGAACCATAAATACCTAGAAAAGATGTATGTAATATACTAGTCATGGGTCATTAAAGAAATTTTCTATTGAATAATAGTTTTCTCTGAGGACTTTTTTTAGCCAGGTGGGGTCGGGTACCTTGTTATATAATTTTGCTATGCATTAATGAAATTCTTGCTGTTTTTATAAGAATTATAGAGTGCATTTTTGGAAAACTTCTCTGCGTTAGCATGAACATACTTCAGGCAAATGTATACAATGTGGACGTTGATAGTCCTCCCTCTTAGCTTTCGAACGGGTCAGAATATCAGATTCTAACAAAATTTTTGTGTAAAAAGAAATCATTTTCCTTACTTTTTGACAAAGAAGGCAATATTGTGTCATCATTTGCTGTCGAGAGGAAGCTATCAACTTTTTTAATGGAAAGGGAGATCACGTAACATTTCATATAAAAGGTGTTTCAATTCTATATACAATGACCTTCACTTTTTTTTAATTTTGATAGCCGATTACAGAGTTATTGAGGTTTAAATTTGGAACTAGGAATTTTATAACCGTCACCCGATGTCAGATTTTTTTAAACGAATCATTAACATAATATTATTATGTTTACTTGCTTAAGTAAACATAATGATATGAATAATGATGATGGACCAATGCCTAACAGTATACTATATAGCTAAGTAAGGTTAACTTTGTGAATAGGATTAGTTTGATCTTCCTCTTGAAGATGATCACTTGGTGATCGAAACACGTGTCGAGGTTTTAAAATAATGGTTTGGTGTTAGGAAAAACTCCAGTATTATTCATTACTACACAAAAGGTTCCAAACAGTTTATCGCAAGTACATAGTCGATCACAAAAGAATCCAAAATCAGACTAAAACCAGAAATGCGTTTTTTTGTCAAATACTTTGGTTCAATTTCATTCTAGTAACGATTCATTTCCGTGAACAATTCCTTTCTGTCGCACATTACAAACTTTGTGTAATAAGTGAAAAGTAACTTTGCAGCTGTTTCCCAAAGCTACAATTTACGCCAAAAACTCTACAACTGGTTATCCAAATTCAAAACAGTCATTGTCTAAATAATTGCGAAGGATTACAAGACCCTCCTTTCTTTTTGATAAAAAACATTGATAGCGCCCTCTCTGATACGAGTGATATCACACCATTGGATTTTTTCATCAAAAAGTACTTGAAATGATTCCTATCAATGCAAGTTTTGTCCGACTTTGATATCTTACTCCTTCAGAAGTTAATAGAGTTTGTGTGTCAAAATTGTTTCACTCATAATTTATATCTGAATTGAGCTTCTCACTCAAATTGTTTAGATGTGCCTTCCAACATAGTTTTTGAGTTCCAAGAAATTTTAGTGACTTTTCTTGTGGATTGTTCTTGTTTGCGTCTACTGGAGTATATTTGCAGGGAACCAAACATCAGCTTCAGCTAGAACTTGCAATCGGTTATATCCTCAATAATTCATTTGAAAATGAAAGGCTCAAAAGGAGAAAATCAGTTAAATCTCTTATTTCAAATAATCAACTTCATCAATTAGAAAAAAATCAAATAGATATGGGAAAAAGTTTTATTTTTGCCATATTAGTATTTGGAGAATATGTTATTTTGTTAAAAACAATACTATAATCCTGTTTATATACCAATTCAAATTATTTAATGATTTTCAGATTAATATTAAGAACAAAAGTAAAGTAGCTGAAATTGACAAAGCTCTTCAGCTAATGCAGAATACTGTAAGGAACACGAATAAAGCTAAAAAAGATAATCCGGAAATTACTAAAACAAAGTTACCCACCTCAAACCCCAAAGATTTAGTGGACACCCAGAAGAAATCTGAAGATGTCATGAATGACTTGGATAAAATGCAGTTATAAGGATACCACCGTTAGAAAATGGGAGGTGTAAAATAAATTTGTAAATTGGCCCTTTTGTTTATAGTTTATAGAAAAAATGGTTATCCCAATAAAATTATAATTGTTTGAATAAAGTGTGTTTTTTTTTCAATCGGTAAATTCTTCAAGAGAATGATCCCAAATTTTCATAAAACTTGTATTTATTTTTAAACACTTTCTATAAAGTTTAGAAAGTTAACACTACTACTAACCAAATAACCTGATGATAAAAAATTTGTCATATATCTCAACCCGGCACATAACTTTAAGATGATATTCCTTATTGATTTTACGACCATGTGGCAAGAACTCCTGATGTATTACGCCACAGTAATCGAAGAAAACAGTGAGCAAAACCTTGACATCTGATCGAACTTGGCATGCTTTTTTGGTCTTGGCTCTCCTGGGCTCTTCTATTGGGGCGATTGGACTTTGGTTTCAATGTCATAACCATATACCCATGATTCATCACCAGTTATGACTCTTTTGAGCAAATCTGGATCACCGTTGACGTCATTAAACAATTCGTGGGCGATTCTCAAGTGACGTTTTTTTTAGTCATCATTCAGCTATTTTGGGACAAACTTCTCTGCCACACGCTTCATGCCCAAAAATTTCCAAAAGTATTGCGTGGCATGAACTAACTGAAATGCCGACATCCTCAGCAACTTCTGTAATGGTTATTCGACGATTTTTCATAATCATTACTTTTTCAACATTTTTATCTGTTATAGATGTACCAGGGCGAGCGATGGCATTCACATCTTCTCGACCTTCTGTGGAAAGCTTGTACCACTTGTGAAAATTTTTCTGACTCGGAGTACAATCACGTTATGCCTTTGTCAACATTTCAGATGCTTTGAACACTTAAATCTATTTTTCACACAAAATTTTATGCAATTCCATTACTTTCATTCCTACTCCCTCAAAATTTGAAGATTTAACTTGATTTTTTGAACAGACCTCGTAGATCAAAATCAACATTACTGCCATTCAAAACCAACCTAGAAAATGGAGAATCTTTACATAATTACAGCTATGGTAATCAATTGCAAACATTTGAATGTTCCATGTCCTAGAAGGTACAGAAAAAAATCAGTGCAATTCATTTTGGAATCAAACTGTTTATAGAGGAATTTAATAAGTTCTTGAATTCTTGTAGTAATGATTTTCAGTATAGTGGTTTTAGAAAGAATATCTGAAAGCGAGTCATCACTTGATTTCGCGGCATATTAGATAGATAGATATATTTATTTGATCATGTTATGTATAAAATACATTCATGACAAGTCAGAAAAACAAATAGGTGCAAGGTACAAAGTTTTCTGTAAAATAAAATAAACAGTAAAAATTTGTAACAAGTTCACTTTATAACTTAAGTGTGGAGGTTCGGCGAGCATCAAAAGTGTGTCTACGCACATGTTCTAAATATTCTGAAGTGAAATAAAAACAGTCTTTTAAAATATACTTTTATAACTTTTTTAAAACAGAACATATTCATATTTTTAATATTGGCAGGAGCTTTTTTCTGTAATATAAAAATGCATCGGTATCACTAGAATTTTCCCAAAGTAGAATACCTTAAGAAATGTGAGACTGTATGAGCGAGCAAAATACTATTTTCAACATAGTGAAATTTGTTATTGGTTTCAGCTGTCTAAGTAAAAATAAGGCACTCAATAGCTTACTTTTCAAACTTGAAATGTGGCTTGACCAATTTAGCCCATTGTTTAGAGTGAAACTCAATAATTCGACACACTGGAATTCAGGTAATGGCAGAGCCATAGAAAATCATGTTTTGTGTGTGATTTGTCCTTATTCATCATGAGTTTTAATCTTCCTCTTTGAAGATGATCACTTGGTGATCGAAACACGTGTCGAGGTTTTAAAAATAACGATTTGGTGTAGGGAAAAAACTCCAGTAATATTCATCATGAGTTTGTTGACACTGAACCAGTGCTCCGCTTTTTCTTGTATTTCCATAGACTTATCAACAAGAGCTGAATAATTCATAGAAGAGTATATCAAGGATGTATCGTCAGCAAATAGTACACTGTGACATGGCTTCATATAGTTGTAAAAATCATTGATGTATATAACGAACAAAAGCGGACCCAAAACAAATCCCTGCGGTACAGCTAGGTCAATCGGCCTCAGCTCAGAAAATCTATTGTTATAAAAAACTCTCTGGAAACGATTATTTAGGTAAATTTCAATCAAACCCAAAAGAGTGCCTCTTACACCATAATATGACAGTTTTTTGAGTAAAATGCTGTGGGAAACACAGTCAAAGGCCTTTGACAGGTCCAATAGTGTGATTCCCACAACCTTCCCGGTCTCAAGTCCCTCAACTATGCCTTTGACAACACTCATAGTAGCATCGTTGGTAGAGCAGTTTTCGCGAAAATCAAATTGATAACTGCAAAAAAAATTGTTGATTTCGAAATATTTGGTGAGTCTTTTCTCAATTAATTTTTCAATGATTTTAGAAAAGATACTTATAATAAAAATAGGTCTGTAGTTATCGACAATCTCTTTGTCACCTTACATGTGGAGAGGTATCACTTTTGAATATTTGAAGATGTTAGGAAAATTACCTGATTTAAAGATTAAAATTATCAAATTGGTAAATGAGACAAGAATAATATCCTGAGTTTTCCTTAATAATTCGACTATTTATTCCATTGATGTTCATGATTTTTTGTACTTCATCACATGTAACAGGAGTTAAAAAGAATGAAGAACCAGGAAAAAAATTATCAAATTCATTTTCAGTTAATTTCTCTGAGAAACACATTTGTTTAGTCTTCTTTCTGTGAAAATTCACAATGTTACATATTGTAGTTTTTTTTGAATTTTTTAAAGTTATTTATATCTTCAGGTGGCTTGGTACTGTCACACACAATTTTCAGTTTTGATAGATTATCACGCTGTTTTCTCAATTCGTCATTGAACCAAGATACAGGATTCACATTGAACCTCGATTTCTTTAGTTTAATTGGAAAGATATCATCAATAAGATCATTGTAAATTTTCACCAACAGAGAAGACAAAAACCTCAGTATCTGGGCTTGAGATAAAAATATTCCAGCCGAATTCGAGCAAAGACGAACGCATTTTGTTTAACCTCTGCTTGTAATAGTCCCAGTCCAAATTGGTTTTTGGGTTTCTTTATGACTTTCGCCTGTACAGAAAAAAAATTATTGACCTGCATGGTCAGAAAACAATGGATCAAATACACCTGCTTTGTACAAAACAGGATTCAAATTGGTCAAAATATTGTCCAGACAACTAGATTTGGAGGCAGTGATTCGAGTAACCTCCTTGATAACTATAGTTAGTCCAAAGGATAACAAGGTGTTTTTAAATTCATCTAATAAAGATGATTTTACTAGAAACTAGATATTGAAATCGCCAAAAAATATTATTTTATCCGAGACAGTTGCAGTTTCACTTAATAGAGTTTCAAGATTATCAAGAAAAATTTTTTCATTACCTTTACAGGATCTATAAACTGTTATAATTGTGAGATTGTATCGAGTTAGACTGATACCACAAAATTCAGAATGTCCTCTCTCATTGAACTTTTCAAGGTTCAAATTTTTTGTTTCATAATTATTTCTAGAAAACATGGCTACTCTACTATGCTCACGATTGAAACTACGACAATAACAAGATTCAAGTTTATATCCAGGAATGTTTACTTGTTTTTGGTTCTTTTCGCTTTGCCAATGTTCAGATATGAGAAAGAAATCGAATGGAAAATCATTCAGAAAAAGTTAGGTTTGTTCGAGTTTATTTCCAATACTTTGCATATTTACATGGAACATACTCACCAAACTTCCACATTCACAATCATTTAAAAAAAAATCTTGATAAAGATTTAGTCAAGTAATTTTCGTCATTTTTTACAAGTACTCCTCCAAGTTGTCCCTTGTTACTTTTTTAGATTTTGTTTTGTGCTTGGTTTTGAACAACTTTGTTTTGAACAGATTGTTGAAACTGACACTAAATTTCCGTTGCTTGGAACTGTGCACTCTCTAAAAAATTTCTTTCAATATCAATAGCAGAGTTGAGTTGGTTCTGACTATTTCTTGGCAATGATACATCGAACTCGTTTTGGTTAGCCTCGTCGTCATTAATCAAGTCAACAGTGTTATCCGTATTAACTGTGAAATTAATTGAGCATTTTATTGGTATCGTTTCAAGAACATTTACAGAGAAGTAGCCAACTAGGCTATTGTATACATCAAATTTGGAAGGTGCATATTTCATACTTGGGTACATAGTCAATGAAGTGTTCCTAATGTTTTTTTGAATAAAAAAAGTCTGTGAGATATAATTCTCTTCAGAGTGTTGTCCTCGGGTGAATTAATTTCGGGCAGTAGCAAAAGATTTGTATATCTGCTCAACCCAATAATATTCTTCAGAGCTAAACTTAACATTTTGGAGTTACTCACATTGCTAGTGTTGAAAAGTACAATCACTACATCATCTTTGCTATAATTTACAGCGTCATAAAATAAAATTTTGTGAGATCTGCTAGTTCAATGTTAGGTTTGATGACCTCCGAGATAACATAATTTTTGATATTATTTACAGTTTTCAACAGGTTTGTGAATTCTAGGCCATATTGGTCTCCATAGACTGGAATTTTTCTTTTACCAGATTCCAGTATGTTCCTTTGCGGTGATTGGATGGAGTGCGCGTCTTTCATTACAATCGAGCTGTTCTGCATAGAATTGTTAGATAGGTCTTGGAGCTCTCGCTCTAAGGTAATGTCGTTTCTATTATTTTCTTTCCAAAAGCTTATAGGTATGTTATTTTCCGCAGCTATATTTACATCATTGAGATTGATAACTTTTTCAGTGTTTTTGAGGGATGATCTACTAGGAGCAGTTTTATACACGATATCGATGGGGAAGGAAGGAGATTGTAGTTTATTTTTGTTATTTTTATTTATCGTTGTTTTTTGCCTCTTTCCCTGAATTTTTTTCCGATAGTTCCTTAATATTTCTCTATTAGTCGACTTTGAAGTGTTTACAAGTTTATATTCGTTAGTAGTCTTGATCTTTTCTTCTCTCTCTAGTACCCTAATCGTTTCACCCATATTTACACTAACCCTCTTCATTTCATTTATCTCCTCTATTACTCTATTCAGGGATTCTGTTTTTTCTGTAATTTCATCCCTAGTTATTCTTAGAGATTCTCCCATCTTGGTCATATCTTCTTTCAGTTTTCTATTGGCTTCTTCTAACATGATCTTTTCGGATTCTAAATTTTTTATAGTAATCTTTTGTCTATCTAGATGAAAGATGCTTCAGCTTCTATTACGGAATCTCCAAAATTTTTAGAACATGTTTTCAGTCTATTAATAAACTTATTCTTATCTTCAACTTCTTTATTCTTATCTTGATTTTTTTTTATAGACTCGCTATTATAGCGATATCACGCTTGCGACAGCCAAGATATCAAACAGAATCCAAGACTGGCAAATCTCGGACCATATTTTTATGTCAGACCACCGCTGGCTGACCTATACGGTGAACCAGGATCTCAGGACCATTGACCCGAAGAGGACGGATATAGCTCTCTACAATCGACTCTCAAGAGGAGCTCTGTGGAAAACAGAGGTCATGACTTCTGGCAACAATGAAGAACTGGAAAGGTACACGGTATCTATCCACAACAAAATAGACATTGCCTACAGGGAATCCTGTGCGATGAGGATAGGATTGTGAGGCAGTCGAAGACTTCCCGCTAGCTTCTAGGCTACAGAAGGCACTCTCAAATGACCACCATAAGAGTATCGGCATCCTGACGAGGGAAAATGGCGACAAAGCCACCAGAAGAGTGCTGAGATTCTTATGAAAACTCACTTCCCAGGTTCTGTCTTTCCTGGAACGACGAACAGGACGGATGTACCAACAACACCCTCACAATACGACTGGCAATCTGCTAATGCAGTAATTGATGAGGAGAAAAAAAGATGGACTATAT
>WOGN01002443.1:0-16737 GCA_015342105.1 Leptinotarsa texana
AATAAGGTATCATTGTTACATAATGAAGCAAACACTCATACTGCCAATGTGAATCCAACTGATACAAATAGTTGGAAGAAAGAAAAAAGAAAACTAGTGGAAAGAGTGGAAAGAGAGAGTAATATTCGAAGAAAAGGTGACGTTGGATTGTTCTACTAATTCAAGATATTACCTACAATAGGATGTAGTTTATATTCAGAGCCTAGAGAGAACTTCGATTATGAATCCAGTTCATAAATAGATTTCAATATGTCATAGTTTTGATTCACATGTTCTTTCAGTTTTGACTTGAATTTGTATTTATTGGAGATTGCTCTAATGTCTAACGAAACTAGGTTTATTAGTTTTGAGCCAGAGTATGATATAAATCTCTGAGTGCAAGTTGATTTACAGCGAGGGACATTCATTTTGTGATGAAGTTTGGTTCAGGTTTCATATTTATGATTTCTATTGGGAGTGAGGTTATTATGCATCCATAATATGCAGTGATTAGTGTATAATTTTCTCACCTCAAATAAGTCTGATTCTTTGTATAGTGGTACAGTGGAGTATCTTTTTTTACGATTAAAAATGATTTTCAGAATAGTATTTTGCATTACCTCTAGATTATGTAACAAGCTTTTGCTGACGCCACCCCATATTATAATGCAATATCTCAGAACTGATTTTCCGAGTAAGTTATATATCATTGTCAGTAGTTTTTTATTATCGAGATTCCTGAGTTGGTAGAATTTATAAGATAATTTACTAAGTTACTAAGCTCAAGGGTCATTCCTCTTACTCATTGTTTGTGTTTTCTCGCTGCTGGGTGTTTATGTTTGATTTTGGTGGGTACCATGCTTTTATTTTATGTAGGTCGGGTTAGTGGGCCTTCTCTCATTCCTTGAGCATTGCTGTTCTTGTATGTGGGTGGAGTTGTCCTTAGTGGAATTGTCACGGGTACAGTTGCAGGTGCTTAGTTGGTTGGTTTAGGTTCTTGTGGGTCTTGCGGTATAGGTAGAACTATTTTTTTCTGGTCCTCTTTGGCAGTGAGCTGACCTTTACCTGATCACCAGCAGGAACTCATCGAGGATGTCCTGGAACCGCTCCCAGGCCTCCAGGCTCCAAGGAGCCTGGCTGGGGGAAATGGGAGCTTTCTTCTTAGGATCCTTCTTGCACCTCCGTGGTGCTTGCAGGAGGTAGCCAACATCTCGGTTGTGGTAGTGTTACTGCTTCTGTTTGTTCTGGTGATGCAGCTGCTTTGGAGTTTCTGACATATCAAATTTATCGGGGTTAGTTTGAAGATGTCATATAGTTCGTTGGAGGAGAATCGGTGAGGAGGGTTGTGTATGTTTCGTATTATTCTCCCGTGTGGAGTTAGTAAGCGGTGTGTCAGTCTCAGGGGGATTGCGCAGTGCCTTGTGGCTTTAGAGTCAGTCTCATGAACGTCTTGAAGGTGTGTGATGGGGTTCTGCTGTTGAAACTTTCGAGTTTGCCCCTCAGAGATTCTAGGAGTTTTGCTGGTCCAGGTGTCTCTCAGGTCTATTTTCCAGTTGAGGGTTCTCGTGAAGGTCTTGGCGTATAGTTTGAGTCGAGCTGAGGTGTTAGGATGTCTAGAGAGGATGGTCTGGGTTTTTGTCGGGTTGATTTTGATGCGCCACTTATTGCAACAGAGTACGAAGGGGTTTATCATGTTTTGTGTTTGTAATTGTCTGTTATTGAGAGCGAAGGAGAATAGTATTGTGTGGTTTGAGTATTGTAGAATTCTTGGGTCGTGGGGGCCTCGTGGTTATAGACTAGGAATAGGTGTTAGGGAAATAAAGAGGGTGTTGTTGACTTTGATTCAAATTTGGCTGTTGGAGAGTTGGGAGGTTATTATCATGATGAAGTGAGGAGGGAGATGTAATTATATATCAAGTAAGACTATGACAGTGTCGATTGAGAAGTTTATGTTTTGTGTAATGTGTGTGTGTGTAATTCTATGAGGGCGTTTTGTACTGAGTGTTTAGGTCTAAATTCACGTTGGTGTGGGGGATTATATTGTTATCGTGGAGAAAGTCGTTGAGTCCGTTGGTTAGTAGTCTTTCTGGTAGTTTGAGAGGCTAATTGTTCGGCAGGATTCGGGATAAGAGGGATCTTCCACCGCCTTGCTGCAAGTATTTGATAATATTCTCACAGCTCCAGATGAAGATTCTCACAGCTCGAGCTGATTATGACCTATGTCATATAAATGTCAATTTTACATCAAATAGGGCAAGATTTCAGAGTGAGATGGGTGGCCAAACAGCATATGCAGGAATAACTTCATTGAGGAATCCTGCACTGACACTTGTCGGCTATAGTCCAACACCCTTTGTGGTATTAGCCAGGGAAGTAATTGTTTTCTGATAGGTGTCAGTTCATTAACCTATAGTGTAGGTAATTTGAGATTGGCCTGAATGAATTGTTGTTTTAGATAATTTGATTCATTGCCAGTCTTCATTGCCCTCACTTATATTAACGTACGAAGCTACTGGACCTAGAATCTAGAAATATGATGGTAGGTTCTTTGTGTAGCGTAAATAAGCATCGAGAAAGAAAATGAGGAATTTTCACCCCCAAGGGGCAAAAAGGGTTCAAAGAGTGTATTGAATTTTGTAAATTTCGAAGTTTTGGGTTGATGAAACATATTGTAACTATTTGTTTGAAATGGTCTGCCATGAAACTAAATGTGTCGAACCAAATAACAAAATTCCTCATTCATACATACCTGAATTGTAGTGGGCGGAATTTCGATTTAAGGTGACGGTGGTAAATTGAAGTGACCCTCAAGTTCGGAGAAATCGACAACTGCAGATTTGGGTCAGCTTCCGCAATTTATATGCAAATGGAACTTCAGAAACTGCACAGTATCAGTTTTGATTATATTGATCTAAGTTTGATGAATAGGTATATTCAGCAATTTTCTCATTATGGACGGCTTTGGCGAAACAAGACACGCCGGCAAGATTTGATCTGATCTGTAGCAAATTTATTTATCAATTCTAACTATGCGATATGTAACTCGGAACAAAAATTCTGAAATCAATTTATTGCTTAGTTTCCTAGGAATATTCAGCTTGTCATGGTGAGAGACTGGATAAGATCGTTTTAACACTCGCACGTTTCTAGTAATTGGTATTTATTGAAGGCTTTCACGTTCACTGTACTGTTTTTATTTGATAGTAAACACGCAGGGCATAAAGTGTCATTAACTTTCAGAGAAAAGTTGCATGACTTCATGAAAGAGTACATATTCAAACTGAATTAAGTTCAAACAATGAGACTTACAGGTTTTCATAACAGAAAATAAGGATAATTCTTGAAGAGTCTGCGTTTCAGATTGTATGACACTTCAAATATGGTGTAATATGGTGTAACAAGATGTTTCGTTCAATGTACAAGTCTTTTTGAATATTAATTATGGCAATGACAAATTGATCTGCTTAGAACAGCATGAATTATTTCCAAAAAATATTTTTATCATATCAATTTGTTGAAATACACTAAACAGTAGAAAATCATTTGTGAAAGCCCTGCAAAGATTCATTAATCCATAAAGATTATGTAACTCTATTTTCTGAAAATTGTGGAATGATAATGTAACATTTTTTGCTGTCACAAATTCGTGTTTCTGGAAAGTTTATTCATATGCTTTACTTTTTTTCAGTAATAAAATAATTAAAATTGATAAAAAATTATAATAAAAACAGTAAATACATAAAATTAGTGACACATCATCTCAATCAAACTGACATTCATAAAGCCAAAAATATACAAGAATCTCGGAAAATTCTTCAAAACTAGTCTAAGATTTTGCAATCATAGTCACAAATTATACTGTTTTCAAATTCAAATGTATTCAGAAGCATGACTGCCTGTTTGAATATAAAAATATGTCTCATTGATGATATTATTCAAAAAATATACCTAAGCATCCCATATCAAAGTACACTTGATTCAGTATATGTATGTTACTGGATTTTTCATAGATTGTTTCACACGTTTGTTGAAAATTTTTGTTCGGAAAAGAATGTAAATACTGCAAATCGAAAGAAAAAAAGTATCTTCTGTATTATTCAGTGTTCATATAGAAGTATTTGTTTCGAAAGAATTTTTTCTTTCGTATAATTCAATGTTTATATGAAAGTAGCTATTTCAGGAGGACTTTATTTCGGTTTGTGTCTGAAAGTTACTTCTTTGCATGATCTACACATCCATGTATAGACCTACTTCCTTCCTTTTTTTGGAAGATTCCCTCATCCTTCCTTTTTTTGTATCAAGATGGAGTAGTAGAAAGCCAAAAACTTTCTTTCCCAAAAATTAATCACTCCTAAAAAATATAACCCCTTCAATTCAACTTAAGGACCTTGGAGAAGTCATATGTGAAGATAATCAAGAGTAGCAGGCGAGAATTGAACCTTGCGGGCTCCATGACATACACTTATATTATCAGACTGACTACCCTTTATCACAACACGTTGCTTTCTATTTTTTCAAAATGAACTAATAAAGTCACATGCCTCCTTACTTTCCAGAAAATTAAGTTGTTAGGAAATAGTGAAAAGTAAAGGTCACAGGTTACCGTTCAAATTGTAGGAATATTCACTGTGTAACCAGCATGAAGAAATAGAAACCATCATTGGCGGCATCAGACAAAAACACGGCCTTCGATTTCAGCAAATCTGCTCAAAAACTGACATAATGATTTCATTGTCACTATTTTCATTCGAAATTGAAGGCCGTAGTTTTTTTGAATTTCATCCTGAAGTTTCGCTGGAGAGATTAGCTGGCTTCTCCAGAAGTTCGTACATCTTGAGTTTATATCCGATGACGGGGTATTACGACGGCGTAAGGCGTATTTATGTTGACTCAGGTGATTTTGTGTCATGTTGTTTGTTATTCTTGAACTTCTTTGAATGGAATTCCATATTCGGTTGAGGTTCACAACTTCATCTTGTCTGTTGAAATTATCCGTGTATTTGTGGATCTCTATTACCTCTCGCACCAGTCGTCCAGTCTCGCACCAGTCGTCTAATTGCCCCCTGGTTGGGGGCAATTAGTTCCGTTTTTCAAACAGCTAGTTAACGGAAAAACAGATTTTTTTAACAGAATCCTATAGTTTTCTTCATTGAGTACATGTTCCGCCACAGTTGACCGCAGTGGAACTAGAGAATACCACGGTTCGAAACGGGAAGGAGGCTCAGGGTTACAAAAAGAAATGGGAAAATAGAACATTAAAACGGTTTTCAAACCCACCATTGCACGCCGTGCAATTTTGGCAAGGTATACATCGGAACTACCAAAAGATCCGTGGAAACACGGCTGAAGGAACATGAAATAAAATGATTGTTATACCAAATGGACAAATAGACTGTGGCGGAATATGCACTCAGTGACAAAAACCACAGGATTCTCTATGAAAACGCGAAACTCATTGCCTCCAACCAAGGAAACAATAACCGAGTGGTATGGGAGGCAGTAGAGATACACAAATATCAAATATGGAATTCCATTCTGAAAAGTTCAAGAATAACAAACATCATGCCCGTGGTTTGGGCTACCAATCGGGCGCATCCTCAGGTTGCGGATAGGGAAACGCCCAGGGAACTGGAGGCCCTGTCCGGGAAGCCAATGTGGCCTTACGGGCGGGGTTGCCGGACTCCTGGTCAGTGGCAGAAATAAGTAGGCCTCAAAGGCTTTTGCAAAACATGCCAGTGTGGACCAGCCTACCCAAGCTAAGGTGTAAGGAATTGTGCCGGCAGCTGAATGGCCGCAGGGTGATATGCGGTTACAAACGATCCCCTTGGGGAACTGGGCGAAACCTCATTGGAATGCGTGACTCTGCCAGAGGTGACCAACTCTTCCCCTAATTTTGGATCACACATGCATGAAACAAACACAAAAACATCAAAAACCAATCCCGAGGCTGGACAGAAGTGCTCACCTCAATCTAAGACGGTGGCGGTGGGAATAACAAGAAATTTTTACCCCAATCTACCGCTTGTAATTAGGCTGGACATAGCAGATCATCTCGTTATGTAATACAAAGGCCAAGATGTAAGCGCATTTGCGTCGCCGAAACCAAAAGGTGAAAGAGTGCGAATGAGGCAGGAGTGGCAGCAGCTATAAGTGCACCCTCTTCCTCCCCTACTTCACCTCCAACAGCAAGGGTACTTCCGGCGGCGAGCTCCAAGAGCTCCACTCAACTCAGCTGCTCAGCTGCCCCTGCAGGAAAGCTCCCTCACTTGTGCACCTCCACCAAGGGAACCCAAGAATATTGAAGAAGCCGCGCAACGACAGTAATGTCGCTGAATCTTCCAGAACCTTCACCACCGTGAGACACCTCAAGGTTGACAAAGAGAGTGTGTGTTCGGCGAGGATTGGCTACACCTGCCATTATAAAGTAAATGTCTACTAGTGACCTGTCCACCTTCCTGGAAAGGACAGGATGGACGATGACCTAGGAGGACAACTTCTTACATACGAATGTTTTTCTACAATCAAACGAATGTTATTGACGATTCAGGTACAAGTATTAGCACATCAAACTATCTGAGTTAACATAAAAACGCTTTACACAGCCATAATATCTAGTCCTCGGCGATGAACTCAAGATGTATGAACCTCTGAAGAAGCTAGCCACTAGCGCCAGCGAAACGTCAGAAAGAAATTTCAAAAATCGACGGCCTTCAAACCCGAATAAAAATAGTGACACTTCTCAAAAACTACCCAATTAATGGAACCCAGAGGATCAAATTGGGCGACAGTGTCTCAAAACCTTTGCCTGTTACTCTAACGGTACTTCAAGGATCATAATTGGGGCTCTTATTACTCTTTATGTATATTTTGAAATTCCGTTAGAGTATATTGTTCCATCAAATCCACCTTATAATTATGATAGGCAACTGCAATGTGGCTCAACTGCAGAAACTAACCATGAAACAATCACCTCAATGAATGCTGAACTCAAAAATCACTACTAGATATTTCCACAGCTCAGAGGTGCTGGGACTTCTTGATGGATTTCCAAAAAAACCGAGATGACACAAGAACTTTCTTTCTTTTTGTGAAAAAAGTGGATTACATACTTTCGACAGTACGTTTGGTCTCACTTTCTTTTTCATGAATCTTGATATATAGACTTGTTCAAATTTAAGAGGCACGAGGCTTTCCTTGATCAGAAACTTCAAAAAACACCTCAAAGATCTTAATAAAGCTTCCGTGATTGACTTTTTTACAGTTTCGGCCTCTTTACCGGTACATTTTTTTATGGAGCAATATGCACACAATATACTCACAGTCTTATAATTGCCATATCGTCACCTGCGTGTCTTTGAATTGGTCCACTCAGTAATAGAAGATCTGCCAGTCGTCCTGGAGATCTCAGAAGCTCTCTTGCAGCCCTCAAGGGTTCTAGTCTTTTCTGAGGGTTGGGTAATAGCAACATTCTATGGAACAAAGCCTCTAATACTGGTCTCAGAGGTCTTTCTCTTCCTACAAGTCGCACCACCTGGATACCAATGCTGCAAAAAATCAATCGGAAGGGATTCAAAGTGGGCATAAAACGGATAATTCGGTTATGGTGTAATACTATACAAGTGGAAAATTTGAAGTAGTTGTATTGCCACTCAAGTGAAATAATGGTTTCTTAACGTCGCTATTTAGATTGTGTCTGTCAGTAGTAGGCAAATTAATTTTACATATCATTTACAGTTTACATTACCCTTACTATGAGAATGAATGCACTAAAAGAAAATTCTTGAGGCGTTCTTAGAGTGATGCCTGTACGAAACTAGTGATTCAGATTGGATTTAAATGAATATTGGGAATGATGAAGAGTTTGCTGAACATCGTTTCTGTTTAGCCGAATACATCGTGAAGTTCAGTATTGAACATAATGAATGTTCTGATCGAATTTTTGAATTTATTGAGATTGGAAATTTGCTAACTAGCAGAAGACTGAATCATTTTGGACCATGATATGAAATACTTCTCCATGTGTGACTTTTATTGAATTCTGGTAGGTTTATGGATGAATTAGTGACGAATCTTGTTTTTCGATTGTACTGAGATTTTTTGTGTACACCCAAGTTGTTACCCAAGTGTTACACCTCTCGAAGCGAAGCAGTAACTCGTCTTGATAATGCCATCTGAGATGATGGCGAAACGTCGACTATCGAATATCAAAATTCTAATTGCATGACATTTGCTAGTCAGTTTTTTGCAAAATGCTCAATATGTACGTCAAATTAATTTGTCATCTAGATAGACCCCTAACATTTTTGTACATGTTGAAAAATTCAAATTTCAGGGCCCATGTCCACATACTCTGGAATAATGATGGAAGTATTAACTATACAATTAGCTTTGGCTGTATTCAATAAAAGTTCACTTTGAATGAAATATGTTGAGGATATAGAAACAACATTCAATACATCACTTTTCAAATTCATATGGCAGTCAAGAGGTATAACAAGATTGGAATCATCAGCATAACTGACAAGTTTGGTGCTAGTATTTTTAAAAATTTCTGGAAAATCGTTTATATAAATGTGGAACACCTTTATGAATATCAGCTATGTCAGAGTGAAAAACTTCTGTGTGATGTTCAATGCAAACTTTTTGTTTTCTGTTGCTAAGATACTTTATCATGAGATCTAAAGCTTCACCTCTGATACCACGTTGACAGAACTTTTGTAATAAAACAGAGTGGTCCATACAGTCAAAAGATTTACTCAGGTCCAGAAAAACACCACAAACCATAGAGTATTGTTCTAGTAAAGAATGAATTTCATCTATGAAATCAAACAATGATGTTTCTGTATTTTTCCCTTTGAGAAAACCGTGTTGGAAATCATTGAACAAATCATAGGCATTGAAGCATTTGATAATTCTAGTAGATATGATCACTTCGAATAACTTAGAAAAAACTATCAACAAACTGATTGCCCTTCAATTACCCATATCGTTCTCTTTTTACAAAGTGGTTACACTATTGCCAGCTTCATTTGATCTGGAAATATTCCTGTCTCTGAACAAATATTAAGAATATGACAGAGTACGCTGAAAGTGAATGAGCACACTTTTTCAATAATTCAGGTGGAAAGCTATCAGTACCGCTACTTAGTTTGGTTTAAAGTTGTCTGCTTGCTTGAATAATTTCTTCTTCACTGATTGGATACAAAAATATTGAATGTTGTCACCTAGTTTTTGTGATATTTACCTCATCACATGATTTTTTTTGCTAGTAAAATGCGAAGAATTCAGGAAGTGGGCATTAAAGCCGTTTGCTAGATCAACATAATTCATGATACTACAAGGCAAAACAATTTCATTTTTTGAATGTTTCTTATTTAGAGAATGTGTTATATTCCAGGTGGTTTTTGATTTATTATCACTATTTTGTATTAAATTAATGAAGTGTTCACTTTTTGTTCTGTTCAGAAGTCGTTTATATGCTTCCCTATGTTCGTTATATACCTTCATTTTTGAAAATTGAATTTCTTTGGTTATCCAGTTATTTTGTTTGACTGTTCTATTATTCATTTTTCTAATAGGGAAATTGAAACTGAAAAGTTCTTGTATTTCCATTAAGAAAGTATTCCATTTCTCATTTACATTAGACTCTAGAAATATTTCATTCTAAACATGTTGCTCTAATTGCAAAAAAAATTGTAAATATTTTTTTCCGAAAATAATCTTTTGAATATGAAATTATTTATATTATTCAACATTGGATTGTGGATGTTAATTAATTGAGCACGATGATCAGAAAGACAGGAGTCGATAACAGTCGGAGTATACTGTACTTCGGATTAGATAATGATATTATCATTTCAAGTTTTCGATCTGTTGGTTACGCGGGTATATTCATCAATTGTCAAGATGGCATCAAAAGAGTTTAGCAAATCTAAGAACTCAGATTTCACTTTCAAATTCAAATTAAAATCTCCTGCAATAATAAACAATAACTTATTACTCATGAGAACAGAGAGCAGATAGGACTTTTTTGTAAAGAATACTTGGAAACTTCCATTTGGAGGGCGATATATACATGAAATTAAATACACGATATAACCCAGTTGAAATTCGGCACCTGCACATCCAAAGTGATTGATAACTGATAACCCACAAATGTCATTTCTTGCATTGAACATTGAGGATCAAGTATTTACAAAAAATAAATTATTTTCCTAGCCAACAGCGACCGATTGTGTTTTTTGATGAAACATACCTTCATAGTGGACATACATCTTCCGATAACTGGACGAATAAGTCATTCAAAGGGTTATGGGACCAAGACTCATTATTGTCCATGCAGGAGGTGACATGGACTCTATACCTAATTGTCGGCTTATATTTAAATCAGGCACAACATTCAGGGAAATGAATTCTGAAAATTATGGTAAATGTTTACAAGAAAAGCTAATTCCAAATTTACCAGTGGATTTGGCAGTCGCGACCGATAATGCTCCATACCATAATATTCGAATTAATAACCCCCGACACAAATTCTAGGAAGGCTAAAATGGTGAAGTAGCTACACAAAAAAGCATCATGTTCACCCCTAACATGTTCAAACCCGAATTATATGAGTTGATCAAGGTAAATTGAAAGCAACATGTTAGATACCAATTTAATGAGGTCCTGCTTGAACATGGACATAACGTTTTGTAACTTCCACCCTACCATCCGGATTTGAATCCCATTAAACTCATTTGGGCTACTGTTAAAAACAATGTGTTCCAAAAGAATGTAACTTTTACGTTGAAAGATGTGAGAAAACTGGTAGAGCAGGAGTTTGATCAAATCACTTCCGAGGAATGGCAAGAGCGGTGCCGACATATAGTAGATATAGAATAGATATAGAATTCGTATTTAGATAGTGACTGATTAATGTTTATTTTCACATAAGTGTATATAACATTTTATTGAACTGTACCACCAGTTATAATACTAAATAAAATATGAATAGAAATTACAAGGAAGTCATGTTCCATTTGCCACCTTAATTAAAACTAATTATAGGTACGCCACTGGCCGGTAGGGGCTTATCGTACTCCAATAGAAATTTAGTTGGAAGAGTCTATACCTGCGTGATCGCTCGCTTCACCTGGAACTGAACAAAGCAAGAACAAAGCCAGTGACGTTACTTGGGGTCAGGAAGATTACGATTCCGTCGTCGAGTCATTTAACTTCAGTTTCAAGGGAGTCTTGAAAACGGATTCAAATCAGAAGCCGAAACATCGAACAGATGAAAACTACAGACGCGGTTCAACCAGGACTACAGTACTCAAAATTGCATTTTGTACAATTTAAAAATAATGACTCTCCCCAATAACCCATTGAAGGTTCATATTGAATTTATTACTTTCATTAAGTAGTAAATTGGTTTTGAACACAGAACATTGGTTTGCGCAGCGAGCTGATTTTCCACCGAACATGTTTCATTCTTTGTACTGTGCATTGATATAATTTTATGATACCTTTTGGAACTATTTCTCTCAACTTTTTTTTCTTGTCGCACTAGTATTGTAAAATAACCTTTTTCCTGCCCCTGTAAAATATACTATCATACCTGTATACAATCTTCGATTGGCTTGTTGTAAGTGCTTGTCCAGATGTATCTCCTGGTGCTCCAAGAAGAGCCAATAAGGCAGGACAGAAGCGTTGCCAAAGAAATGTCGTGAAATGGATATTTGAATGAACGGTTTGAGGTAAAGTGTTGACGAAAGTTAGAAGACACTCTAATAGGAACACCATCATATCCGATGATTTCGACATCCTGAAAACAAAACAAGTTTGTCAAATCAAAAAAGGCTTTTGGAAAATCTCAAAGGCAGTACAGATTGGATATCTTGAAAAAAAAATTTTTTGGAAAAGAAATGATATTGTTTGGGATGAACAGTACTCTCGCATTTCTGTGTTGTTCATATTTTACTTTTGGAATATAAATGAATATAAGGTGAATTTTAATTTTTCTCGAAAAATATTCATTTATTCATTATTTTCATATTGTCACCTTTGAAGTAGTCTCCTTCACATATAATACGGTTGTGTCAGCGTTTTTCCAATTTCCGAAGCAGTTTTGGTGTGCACTTTTTGGTATGTCCTTGAGTTCTCTCAACAATTCGGCTTTAATCTTCACAATCGTCGCGAAACGCCGACTTTCTATGGGTTTCTTCAACCTTGGGAACGGAAAAAGGTCGCAGAGGCTCAAATCTGGCAAATACGGTGGTGGAGGCATGATGAACGAAAAAGTCAGCAAAACCTCGACATTTGATCGGACTTGGCGTGTTTTTTTAGTCTTGGCTCTCCTGGGTTCTTCCATCGGGACCAATGTACGTTGATTTCGATGTCATAACGATATACCCATGATTCGTCACTAGTTACGAGCCTTTTGAGCAAATTTGGATCGCCTTTCACGTCTTGAGCGATGCTCATTCGAAGGTTTTTTTTGTCAGGATTCAGCAATTTTGGAACGAACTTTGCTGCCACATGCTTCATGCCCAAAATTTTCGAAAAAATAACATGGCATGTGCCAACCAATATGCCGACATCCTCAGCAACTTCTCTAATTACATAAATATAATTACAGATAATCCAAATGCCTTTTGGGGTTATATTCAGAGTAAAAGAAAGGATTATAAGTTATCTTCAGCCATGTTTTATGAAAATGAAGGCTGTAATAATACTTCTGAAATTGTCAATTTGTTTGCCACTTATTTTTCAACTGAATATAATGACCACACAGTGAATTTTAACCCTGAATATAATATTGATGATAACGTTTATATCTTATGATGCACTGTTTGGATCCTTTGGTGTAGTAATGAATATTACTAGAGTTTTTTCCCAAACACCAAATCGTTATTTGAACACCTCGACACGTGTTTCGATCACCAAGTGATCATCTTCAATGAGAAAGATTAAAACTGGAACCGAATTCATCGATTTTGTTATTAACGAAATCATTTTTCTCTAGTAATTCCCTGAGATATTGCAAGGTCTGTGGAATTGGGACGCTAGGAAATAAGGAACTAACATCAAAAGAAACCAAAATCTCATCTTCTTGCAGAACCATGTTTATTGTATGTCATATGAACTCTAAAGAGTTTTTTATACTAAAACCTGGTTCCGCAATAGACAAGGTTTCAAATTCTTTAGTAGGAGCTTCAATAGCTGACACGATGGGGCGCATTAATTTTCCCAATTTGTGGATTTTTGGGGGGTAATACAGTTTCGACACCGTTGGGTTGTAAACTTGTAACTTCCGTTTCAGCTGAGGGGTAAGTATGTTGTTGAATTTCATTAGGACGTCTTTTACTTCGGCAATCATCTTTGGTAACGGGTTCCTGGAAAATATCGCATACGGTCCGTTAGTAATAAGAGTATTGACCCTTTCATAGTGGTCCGATATATCCGGAATTTCTACTTTGTTACCTTTATCGGCTTTCGAATGAAAAATGTCCTTGTCTTTCAATCGTTTGATGAGTTTCTTTGGTTTTTATCGTTGTTTTTTGAATACTTTCGTTTATCTGTTATCATGTTTTTGGAGATTTGATTCCTGACTTTTTCTCGAACTGGGCATATATTGAATCAAACTTTCAACACTAGCAACGATATCCTCGAAAACTTTCTCGGAAGGCAGGATGCCAAATTTCAAACTGTTATTCAGAAGGTTGATCTCTTCCTTATCAAACGATTGTGATGAATGATTTTCAACAATATTTATAACTTTCGGAGTGGTTTCTGTTGGTTTATTCTTATATATAAGGGTTTTAAGTTTCTTATTCAGTGTACACATTTTTCTAATATATTTTGATTCAATAATCCGAAACATTCCAGTATGAAAGTTATTTCATTGTACTTAATCATTTTCGTTCCGTGAGTTGGGCTACCTATCGGGCGCGTCCCCAGGTGGCGGATAGGGGAACGACCAGGGAAATGGTGGCCCGGTCCGGGAAGCCAATGTGACCTTATGGACGGGGCCGTCGGACTCCTGGTCATAGGCAAAAATAAGTAGGGCGAGGGGAACTAAATCCCCCCAAAAGCCTTGCAAAACATGCCACCGCGGACCAGCCTACCCAAGCTAAGGTGTAAGGAATCGTGCCGACAGATGAATGGCCGCAGGATGATATGCGGTTACGAACGATCCCCTTGAGGAACCGGGCGAAACCTCATTGTAACTAGCCTTCCTCTGGTAATGCGGATCTCTACCAGAGGTGACCAACCCTTCCCTTGCTACTCGTGGGAATATACATGAACAAAAAAGACAGAAAAATAACAAATCCCGAGGCTGGACAGCAATGTTCACCTCAATTTGCAGCGGGGGCTGGGGATGAACAAAAATGTTCACCCAAAGTCACCCAAGATCACCTCGTGAAGTAACACAAAAGCCAAGGCGCAAGCGTATCAGCGGTGCTGAGGCCAAAAGGAGAAAGAGAGCGAAAGAGGCAGGAATGGCAGCAACTATGAGTGCACCCTCCCCCTCTTCCACTCCATCTGCAACGACAAGGGCACCTCTTGTGGCGGGCGCCAAGAGATCCGCCTTGAAAAAAGGCAAGGAACCGGCTGCCACTGCAGGAAAGTGCCCTCAAGCGCCTCCACGGAGAAAACCCCGAAACCTTCGTGGAGGCCGCATTGAGATTTCTGAAGTTAGCCATCATAGATGTGACAAACCCGTACGGTAAGGTTACCGCAGAACGAGAGAGTCTCATCAAAAAACAACTGTTGGAGGAGCTGGACAAGATCATCTTCTTCGCCTCCGGAAACAACAGCAAACTGCCCACGTTCAAGTCGTGGACATTCTCTGATTGAATCATCAGAGTGGCCTGCGACGACGACGTGACGCTAGAGTGGCTGAAGAAAGCCACAATGACCTGACGGTAGCAAGATGGTGCACTTTCCACCATGAGGCTAAGATGAACCCACAAGAGCACCTCTTCGTCTTCGGGATCGGAGACGATGATATGGCTGCCCTATAGAAGAAGTACGGGTGTGAAGTTATCCACATCCACAATGTACACTGAGAAAAAAAATATCGCATTATTATATTTTCCTTTACCGACTCTGCACACCTACCATTTTTCAATATGATATGCTTATTGACTAAATTAGTGAAAAAACAGAACCGTCCTAGTTTACTAAACTGCCTGAAGGGGTGAAAATAGGGTGTAAATATATAAAAAAAGCGTAACATGAAAAATCGACTTTGTACACCTATAAAATTGGAATATGTTATTCCTAATGATCTACACGACAGAAAAAACTTCACGTCATAGGTTTCCAGGCCGTCTAAGGGGGTGAAAATGGGGTGGAAAGTTGAAAAAATCATATATTAGATAATTGACTTTGTACACCTACAAGATTAAGATATGTTATTCTTGACACCCGAATTGACGAGAAAAACTTAACGTTATAGTTTTCCAGGCCATCTGAGGGGGTGGAAATGGGGTGGAATCTTGAAAAAATTGTATATTTAAAAATTGACTTTGTACACCTACAAGATTGAGGTATGTTATTCCTGATACCCGATTTGATGAGAAAAACTTCACGTTATAGTTTTCCAGGACGTCTGAGGGGGTGAAAATGGGGTGGAATCTTGAAAAAATTATATATTTAAAAATTGACTTTGTACACCTACAAGATTGAGGTATGTTATTCCTGATACCCGATTTGACGAGAAAAACTTCACGTTATAGTTTTCCAGGCCGTCTGAGGGGGTGAAAATGGGGTGGAATCTTGAAAAAATCATATATTCAAAAATTGACTTTGTACACCTACAAGATTGAGGTATGTTATTCCAGATACCCGATTTGACGAGAAAAACTTCACGTTATAGTTTTCCAGGCCGTATGAGGGGTGAAAAGGGGGTGGAAATTTGAAAAAATCTTATATTTAAAAATTGACTTTGTACACCTACAAGATTAACGTATGTTATTCCTGATGCCCGATTTGACGAGAAAAACTTCACGTTATAGTTTTCCAGGCCGTCTGAGGGGGTGAAAATGGGGTGGAAACGGGGTGGAAACTTGAAAAAATCATATATTTAAAAATTGACTCTGAACACCTGTAATATTGAGACATTTTATTCCTGATACCCGATTAGACGAGAAAAACTTCACGTTATAGTTTTCCAGGCCGTCAGAGGGGGTAAAAATGGGGTGGAAACTTAAAAAAATCATATATTTAAAAATTGACTTCGTACACCTATAATATTGAGATGTTATTCCTGATACCCGATTTGACGAGAAAAACTTCACGTGATAGTTTTCCAGGCCGTCTGAGGGGGTGAAAGTGGAGTGGAATTCCGAAAAAATCATATTAAAAAATTGATTCTGTACACCTACAAGATTGAGGTATGTTATTCCTGATACCCGATTTGAGAAAAAATTTACGTTACAGTTTTCCAGGCCGTATGATCGGGTATCAGGAATAAAATACCTCAATCTTGTAGGTGTACAAAGTCAATTTTTAAATATATGATTTTTTCAAGATTCCACCCCATTTTCACCCCCTCAAACGGCCTGGAAAACTATAACGTGAAGTTTTTCCCGTCAAATCGGGTGTCAGGAATAACATATCTCAATCTTATAGGTGTACAAAGTCAATTTTTTGATATATGATTTTTTCAAGTTTCCACACCATTTTCACCATCTCAGACGGCCTGGAGAACTATAACGTGAAGTTTTTCTCGTCAAATAGGCTATCAGGAATAACATACCTCAATCTTGT